>PVKV010006516.1:74126-104495 GCA_004027835.1 Alouatta palliata
AAGCAATTCTCCTGCCTCAGCCTCCCGAGTAGCTGGGACTACAGGCACGTGCCACCATGCCCAGCTAATTTTTGCATTTTTAGTAGAGACGGGGTTTCACCGTGTTGACCAGGATGGTCTCGATCTCTTGACCTCGTGATCCACCCGCCTTGGCCTCCCAAAGTGCTGGGATTACAGGCGTGAGCCACCGCGCCCGGCTTCAATTACATTTTTAAAGTAATTAAATAATACAGTGAACCAGGAATATCACAAAACTAGTATCATTGTTAGGCAGTGGTAGTTTCCAGATAGTTTTTCAATTACTTTCTTAAAAATGCTCAATGCTTAACTGTCAATTTCAAATTAACGATTCATTTTCAAGATTCAGTAATGGACTTCACCTAGATCCCAAAGCTTCTAGGTTGATAATGATTAGTGTTTCTGCGGGCAAACCAATAGTTGACTATTCTAGTAATTTTCAGTAATTACACTAATATATCTAAATTCTTTCTATATCTATCAGCTACAGAATCAGCATATCTAGAATACCAGTAATCTTCTGACCTTAGCCAATACCAAGTAATCCCTTTTCAATATTGGTGCATAAAACTTTGGTCTCACCTTATACCTATGGATAATCTGTGAACACCAACTACTTAATTACATTTGTTTGTTTACTATAATGCTACAAATATTTACTAAACTTCTATTGAGTGCTTGAGGTATATCAATGAACAAAACAGACAAAAGATCCTGACAATTTCCACTACAAGGTGGGAACTCAGCACACTCCAGTGTGGCCCAGTAGTGGTCAGGAACAGCTGATCAATTTATTAGATCACATCTGTGGAACACACCTGAGATTATCATTGTGAAAATTAACATATGAACTGGGCGTGGTGGCTCCCACCTGTAATCCCAGCACTTTGGGAGGCTGAGGTGGGCAGATCACGAGATCAGGAAATTGAGACCATCCTGGCCAATTTCCAGGTGAAACCTCATCTCTACTAAAATACAAAAAATTAGCCGGACATGGTGGTACGCGCCCATAGGCCCAGCTATTTGGGAGGTTGAGACAGGGGAATCACTTGAACCCGGGAGGTGGAGATTGCTGTACGCCAAGATTGCGCCACTGCACTCCAGCCTGGAGACAGAGCGAAATTAGGTCTCAAAAAAAAAAAAAAAAAAAAAAAAAAAAAAAAAAAAAAAAGAAAAGAAAAGAAAAAGAAAATTAATGTATGTTGGATGTTGGGCAAACTACAAGCTCCACAGTTGTATACTGTTTTCAAAATGAAAAAACAATTGTGTTCAATAAGATAAAAATACACCTATACTTTCAAAATAATAACTGATAAAAGTTTTTAATGTCATTAATTTCGCTAGAAAAGCGAAGGTTAGAAACCAACTACATTTTTTCTATGCCCATTTCAGTGAACCGTTAGTATCCCTATAAAAACCAAGTAATTGGCAACTTACTAAAATTAGAAAAGGCAGCAGCAGCAGCAGCAGCAGAGAGAGAACAATAGCAGGTGGCATTAAGTACAGCAGAGCTTCTTAATAGCCGCAGGCAGCTCTGTCACTACCAGAGTCAATTATTCTCACAGAAGAGCATCAAGGAGGCCAGGCAGCCCCCTGGGTCAGTTATACATGTAACATTTAGAGATAACATCCTGCTTACAAATAGTGGTGCAAACATCGAAACCCAAGTTCCACAACTGCTTTGCAACACATACAATTTATGCTGGCTAGTCACTTGTTAGCATTTTTGGAATGCAGTGGGACACAGAAAGCAGAAGGGCAGGTCCATAGCCAGGAAAATGTACACTGTCTGGACTCTGCTAGTCCCTGGGGACCAGAGTGTCAGGGGATGAATCTGGAATGACTAGCCCTAGCTACTGGCCACAGCATCCCAACAACAGCAAAAAAAATTGAACCTGTTTATCCTAATGGTCTGTAAATAAATGCCCGACACTTACACTTCACAAGATTGACCAAAATTCTCAAGTATGTAAAAAGTTCCTGTCCTATACCTCCTTCTCCTATAATTAAACAACAAAGAACGCACAGTCGGAACACAGTGCAGATGACTTATGAAATACAAAATATTCAGATCCTCTAAAAATTGGAGATGTGGCAGCATATAAAGACACAGAGTTAATTAAGTATTTTGCTCAAAACTGCATTATAAAATGTTTCTCCTTTCTCTTTGCTGTCTTTTTCTTTTCGATTCTCTTTCATTTACTAAGAGGCGAATAGGGATGAAAAGTAGAGGGCTGAGGAAGGTGATGTTATTTGGGTAGGGAGATGGGGAGAGGGAAAACTGAAGAAGGAAAGAAAAAGGGAAATACACTCACCATAAAGGGCAATAAAAGAAAAACTAGAGGCCCACAACGATGCTCACCACCCTCCCCCCACTCGGTGACTAACAGCCCGCCTGCATTCTAGATCACCGAAACCTTAGAAAGATGGGGCTAGAATTTTCAGTGGTTCCTGAAGGTACTTCTCAGCAGCACCTGCCATGTGGCAGGAAATGAAAACAAAACAAAACAAAATTGGCAGAAGCAGAAGGCCTCACCACATGAGTCTGTTCTGATGACTGAACTTAAAAGGCTGTAAAAGGAAAGAAAACACTGGGTCTCAAAATTTCATCTTAAATATAGCACTTATTATAACTGAAGAATTACCATAAGTGGTATCTATCAAAGTGATCAGTTTCTCATGCTGTCTTCCCAATTCTATTTTACCACAGACTTGTACATTTCTGCATTTTTATAACATACCTGGAAGAGATTAAAGCAAATGCAAGGAGTACTCTCATGAAGGTGACTTCTGTTACAGAGGGGCAAATGGCGTGACATGAACTTACGGCAAGAGAAAAGTGGATCATAGGGCCAGAAGCAACACTGGTGGGAATCCATTAAGGGGGTGGGCCAGACCCTGGACCACTTAAGGTGGGAATCCATTAAGCCGGGGGGAGGGGGGAAAGCCTGGCATGCTGTGACATATTAGGTCTTTGTGGTGCACTGGAGTGTCCTGACACCTGGCTGGGAAGCACCCATAGCTTAGGACCAAAAATACGTTTTGTTTTGAGCTACCAGTTAAGTTTGTTTACCAACATGTGATCACCAATAACAACTTCTCTCTACTATGATCAGCAAGACAGGCTGATGATCAGTGGCCAACATTTTTTGAAACCTGCCAGTGAGTGCATGCAACCTGCAAAGCTGAAGCCCATTCAACATAGACCTTGGCCTTATCTTAGTCTAAGACAATAGGCCTGAAGTCCTCCTCACTAAATTCAAGTGTGTCAGGTCAAATATTAGCGAAAACCTGGGCAAGAAGGAAAGAGCTAGCAAGAAAAGACAAAATGTGTGGAGATAAGATGGATGGAAGCAATGCTGACAAGCTATAACTTTTGAGATACCCAACAGTGCAGACTCTCAGGTGGACGGTCTGAAGAGCAGAGCTCCTTCCCACCTGCGGTTATCCCTGCCATGCAGTCCACTCCTGGCCCTTTCCAGCAGGCACTCGACACGTGGACTCCTTTGACACACCTTCAAGGACTAGGGATCCCTACGGCCAGTGACACAGAGGAAATATTTTGGTCTTCATGAGGCTATGAAGGTATTTATCCAACACTGTGGGCTATGTGTTTCAAAACTGAGAAACAAGTTGTTCGTTATCTTGAGGCAACACATAAATCAGATTCATCTTAAAGAAATGGGTTGTCTCTTTTTGAAAGATGGACTCCTTTTTGCTTCACAGTTTTCAAGCACATCTCCTGTCCTACATGAGTTTATATATAGTTACAGCAGCAATGATTTATTTACATTTCTCCACTGACTGCAGAAAACCACAATGTATTTGCAATTATAATAACCTAAAAATAACTTATTCGATTCTTTTGAATGTGAAAAGTAACAATTGTCAACATTCTTGTTAAAAACTCGTAATAGAAAGTTGGTCATTTGCAAAATAGGTCTGCCAAAGGCAAAAAAACAAAACAAAAACAAAAACAAAAAACCAACACACAACCATTTAGAAGTTTTAAAAGCCTATTCTAGTTTTTCAAGCAGAGTATACAGAAACAAAACATCAAATTAAATGACTTTAACTCAACTAGAACAACCAGGAATTAATATTATTCCTTTCTCTGACATTCAAAACTCATCAGGCAAAGTTCTCAAAACAGTATTTTCTTGGCTTACACTACTTGAGATGAAAGTATTTCCTAGTGATTAACATTACATGATTCTTTCAAATGACAGCAAAGCTCATCTAACTATTCTAAAATGGCATTACAAGTTGAGTATTCTTTATTGAAATGCTTAGGAACAGAAGTGTTTCAGATTTTGTAAGATTTTGAAATACATGCACAGAACTTACTGGTTGAGTATTCTAAATCTGAAAATCTGAAATCCAAAATACTCCAATGAGCATTCCTTTCAGTATCGTGCTAGCACTCAAAAAGTTTCAGATTTTGGAGTATTTAGGATTTTCAGATTTGGGATTCCCAACCTGTATTTGAAAATGGAAGCTGGGTGTGGTGGCTCATGCCTCTAATCCCAGCTACTCAGGAGGCTGAGGTGAGAGGATTGCTTGAGTCCAAGAGCTGGAGACCAGCCTGGGCAACACAGTGAGACCCCGTCTCTACAAAAAAATTTAAGAATTAGCCAGGCTTGGTAGCGTATGCCTGTAGTCCTAGCTACTCAGGAAGCTGAAGCCAGAAGATCACTTGAGCCTAGGAGGTAACGGCTGCAGTGAGCTGTGATCATGCCACTGCATTGCAGCCTAGGTGACAGAGTGAGACCCTGTCTCAAATAAATAAGAAAATGTGCAACTCACCATATAAAAACAGCAATGTTAGCAGGCCAACCCTTGAGTAGAGAAAAATCTGAAAGCAAGCCAGTATTTCATATCTCATACTGCTCAAGTTCCAGCCCTATATGGCACAAACTTCCAGACACATGTTCCCTATTCTCCATCTAGTTTTTCACAGCACTCTAACAAACTTACAAAGCCATTAAAAGCAAAACTTCACAACAGAAAGGTAGCCAATTTTTTTTTTAAAGATTCTCAAGTATAAGTGTGCAAAAATGTCTACAAGGTAATTTTTAGATTTATAAAAGTACGAAACAGTAACCTAAACATCCCTTGGTGGGAGCTACCATTTACCAAGTGCTTGCCATGTACCACCCACGAGTGTAGCACCCTACATGTATCACCACCACGTGTCATGCTCATAACAGCTCTGTTAAATGGGGATGAGACTCATCTCCAACCTGCAGATGAGGAAGCAGAGGCACAGTGAAGTTGAGTAAGATTTCAGCATAGCTGCTGGTGGGGCTGGGATACGAATACAGAGCTTGAGCTACCACAATCACCACATTCCACTGCCTCTCATGAGAGGGAACTTAAAAAAATGATGGCTTCTCCAAATGACACAAGGCCATGCAGCTCTAGTGGCATAGGTAGGGGGACTGCTCTTTTTGACTGATGACCATTGTAATTTCCAGGAATACAGTGTGCCTCTGCCTAAGCATATCATAAATACTCAATATGACCTACCATGTATATTATATATACATTCATACATACATAAGTAAAATGCTTAAAAGAGGAGGCTAAAATAAGGAACATTTAATTTTATATACTTCTCATAGTTTAAATTTTAGGCAAGAATATTACTTTTTGGCCAGGCACGGTGCCTCAAACCTGTAATCCCAGCTCTTTGGGAGGCTGAGGTGGGCAGATCACTTGAGGTCAGTTTGAGACCAGCCTGGCCGACATGGTGAAATCCTGTTTCTACTACAAACACAAAAAATTAGTCAGGTGTGGTGGTGTGCGCCTGTATTCAGCTACTCGGGAGGCTGAGGCAGGAGAATCACTTGAACCTGGGAGACGGAGGTTGTGGTGAGCCAAGATCATGCCACTGCATTCCAGCCTGGGCAACAAGAGCAAAACTCCATCTCAAAAAAGAAAAAAGGGATATTACTTTATAAATTGTTTTAAAATTTTGAAACAATCTCAAACTTAAGGTAATTTGCAAGAATAGTACAAAGAACTGTCTCTCCCCAGAACCACTGAGGGGAAGTTGCCAACTTGAGGCCCTGCCAACCTGAATACTTCAGTATGTGTTTTCCCAAAAATAAAACAAAATCACTGGGCCAGGCACCAGGCACTGTGGCTTAAACCTGTAATCCCAGCACTTTGGGAGGCTGAGTCAGGCAGATCACTTGAAGTCAGGAGTTCAAGACCAGCCTGGCCAACATGGTGAAACCCAATCTCTACTAAAATACAAAAAGTAGCAGGGTATGAAGGCATACACCTGTAATCCCAGCTAGTCCAGAGGCTGGGGCATCATGAGAATTACTTGAACTCCAAAGGCGGAGGTTGCAATGAGCCGAGATCATGCCACTGCACCACTCCAGCCTGGCTGACAGCGCCAGTCTCTGTCTCAAAACAATAAGAACAAAAACCAAACCACTGTCCTACATAACCATAATACAACCATCAAAATCAGAACATTAACGCTGACACATTTCTGTCATTAAATTCTCAAGCTCCATGCAAGCTTCACCACTTGTCCCAGCAACGGCCTTTACAGTAAAAAGATCCAGGTCAGAATCACATGTTGCATTTAGTTGACACGTCTCTCTAGTCTCCTTTAGTTTGGAATTGTTCTTTGGCCTTGCTTTGAATTTCATGACCCATGAAATTTTTGAGGACCACAGGCCAGTTACTTTGTAGAATGTCGCTCAAACCAGGTGTGTCTGTCATTTCCTCATGATTAGATTCAGGTCATGTGCCTTGGCAGGAATTGTGCAGAGGAAATGGTGTGTTTTCTTTACATCCTAGCAGGTGGTATGATTTCAATTTGTCCCACTGCTGGTGACAGTCACTGGGATTACCTGGTTGAGGTGGCGTCTGCCAGGCCTCTCCATTGGAAAGTTGCTCTCTTTCTCCTTTGTAATCAATGAGTATTTTTAATGAGGTACTCTGAAATTTAAAGAATCCATTCTTTAAATGCTGAATTTATTTATGAGTCTGTATATAGGTTTTCTTACGCAGTAAGTGAAGCTGTGTGAGAACGTTTAATTTTCTTTTTTATTCAACAGGTTCTAATCCATGACTATCACTTCTTTTTTTTTTTTTTTTGAGATGGAATCTTACTCTGTTGTCCAGGCTGGAGTGCAGTGGCCTGATCTTGGCTCACTGCAACCTCCGCCTCCCGGGTTCAAGTGATTCTCCTGCCTCAGCCTCCAAGTAGATGGGACTACAGGTGCATGCCACCACGCCTGGCTATTTTTTTAATATTTTTAATAAAGATAGGGTTTCACTATATTGGCCAGGCTGGTCTTGAACTCCTAGCCTTGTGATCCGCCCACCTCGGCCTCCCAAAGTGTTTTGGGATAACAGGCGTGAGCCAACACACCCGGCCGACTATCACTTATTAAATTTTGAAACTGACTCAGATTTGGCCAGTGGGAACCCTCTTCAAACTGACTCTGGGTCCTTTTGTCATGTCTTCATCTCTCTTTGAAGACTTCTTTGCTTTCTAACCCAAGATGTTCCAGGTTCATGTTAAACTTTCCTGTTTCAATCCTATAATCAGTCATTTCTCCAAGCAGCTGGGGTTCCTTTTAGTGGAAAATGGTGTATAGATACCAGGATCTGGAAACCTGATACACTCATGGCTATTGGAGTATTGCTGCTCCCAGGCGCCCTCCCCCTATACTACGAACAGAACTAGGTAACAGATGTGTGTATGTATGTGCACACACATATGTATATAAATACACATGCATGCACACCTTTTGCAATGATTTTACTGCTATTTTTATTGGTCCTTATGAAAATCCATGCATTCACATCAGTATTTCTGATTCCAGTCTTGCCTCACAGGGTTAATTCTAGCTATCTCCTTAAGACTCTTCAACAGTGAGAGCTGGTGGGGGCCATTATCCTGAACATACTTATTTCATCAACCCTCCTATATTCAACCAATCAATACAGGAAGGGCATCCCAGAAGCAACGGATGCCCTCCTCACCTCTCCCGGACTCTGACACAGTACACCAGACCCTCCATCCTAGGCAAAGATCTCCTCATCCTACTGAGGCTCTGATACCCCCGGACAGGCCAATACCTTGCTTTGCCCACTTAATAGCCTGTAGGACTGAACTGTTCAGGAAGGAAAAGAGAGAGAGAAAAAGAATGCTTTTAAAATTAAAAAGAATTGATGTAAAAAAATATTTTTAAAGGATATCAGTTAAGTTAGAACTTGTAATAATAATTCAGAGAGCTAAACTACAGTTCACCTTTGCATCATCTATGAAGAACGGGTTTGCTAAGAAAATTAATAGTGTAAACGAGCTTGTAACCCAGATATTTAACCTACTTAAGAAAACTAATTGTTTTTAAGCACTTTAAAATCACTGAGCATGTACTTGCCTTTAATTATTGTCTAATTACAAATGACTTCTATTTTCTTTGTTATAGCTTTGATAAGCGTTCTGATTACACTTTGAAGAATTACAACTTAAACTCAATACAGTTAAGATCCTTTAAAAATGTCTTTACTAATCAATTTGATTTTTTCAATAAATCACCTGAAATAAACTTTTTAACCATTTCACTGATTTTTCTTTTTTAGTTAATCTGTCATGTTGCTCAAAAAGAAAAAAAATAGGCCAGCCACGGTGGCTCATGCCTATAATCCTAGTGCTTTGGGAGGCTGAGGTGGGAGAATCACTTGAGCCCAGGAGTTCAAGACCAGCCTGCGCAACATACAGAGATCCTGTCTCTGCTAAAAGTAGTTGTTTTTTAATTAGCCAGGTGTGGTGGCTTGTGCCTGTACTCCCAATTACTTGGGAGACTGAGACAGGAGGATCGCTTGTGCCCAGAAGATCGAGGCTACAGTGAGCTATGAATGGCACCACTGCACTCCAACCTGGGCAACAGAGCAAGACCCTGTCTCAAAAAAAGAAAAAAAGAAAAAGAAAAATGCCTTTCAGTAGCCAGCCAGGGCTGCTTCCAAAGACCTCCTATTCTGCACACCATCAGCATGGTCTCATTCTCCTGTTGTTTATCATGAATGCAGTGCTGAGGATACCATAAAGCCATCAGTTCCCATCGTCTGCATCCATATTTTAAGATACTCCACTTTATAAAACAGGGATTCAACCAATCAATTGGTAAATCACTCTGCACTGTGTTTAAGGCAGTTTGGGAAGAGAAGAAAATTTTGGTGGAGTTACAGCACCCTGTCCTCTACCTCCTCGTGTACAAGGACGCAGCCTGGTCACTGAGCTGTCAGCATTTCCTTTCTGTTATGAAGATAAAACTATCCTCTACATCAGGTTGTCAGGAGGACTAAATGAGGTAATGGAAGTGTGTGCTACATAATAGGCACTTAATGAATCAGTTCATGTCCCTTCCCCCTTCCAGAGTCTCATGGAAAAACTCAGCATGACTCAGAGCGATGTTTTAAAATCTGGTTACACAGAACCTCAGAGAGAAGCTACTGCAGAACACAGGTCGTAACTGCCAGCCTGACCCGCGTCTGCCCTATCACTGCGCTGACCCAAACAAAGGGAAACCAGAAAAAAAACACCGGCAAGAGTTCCGTAACCTAAAAATGAGCAACCAACTCACCCCTGCCTCAGGAGAACAGAAATACTCTAGGGGAAAAGAAGTAAAGAATAAATAGGCTATTTTTTCTACCCTGACTTCCAAATAAAGGTGCCAACAAGTCCTAGAGACTGCAACAAGGCCCAGCTTGAGGGTCCTGGACCACTGATGGACTCATTTATTCAGTAGTGGGTTACCTGGTTTTTACCTCTAGCTCTGTTAAGTAACAGCAACTATTAGGATTTAATATGTGACAGAAGACTATCACATTATTAAACATCCATTAGAAAGCCCTACCTCTACAAAAAAATTAGCCAGGCATGGTGGTGGTGCCTGTAGCTCCAGCTACTCCTGTGGCTGAAATGGAAGGACTGCTTGAGCCTTGTATGTTGAGGCTGCAGTGAGCTGAGATAGAGACACTGCACTCCAGCTGAGATTGTGACAGACACTCAGTGTCTGCCTGGGTGACAGACTAAGACTCTGTCTCAAAAAAAAAAAAAAAAAAAAAAAAGAAGAAGAAGAAAAAGAAATCCATGGTCAGGCATGGTGGCTCACACCTGTAATCCCCACACTTTGGGAGGCAAAGGCGGGCAGATCACAAGGTCAGGAGCCTGACCAACATGGTGAAACCCCATCTCTGCCGCAAGCACAAAAATTAGCCGAGCGTGGTGGTGTGTGCCTGTAGTCTCAGCTACTCAGGAAGCTAAGGCAAGAGAATTGCTTGAACCCGGGAGGCAGAGGTTGCAGTGAGCTGAGACCAAGCCACTACACTCCAGCCTGGAAAACAGAGCAAGACTCCACCTCAAAAAAAAAAAAAAAAGAAAAGAAAAGAAAAGAAAAAGAAAAAAATTCACTAGAAGTAAGCAGTTTTAAAAATTAAAGGTGTTAATAATATGATGCACTATAGGCCAACCCAGCAGTGTATTAAAAAGAAAAAATGTATCATTTAATGGCTCTGTAAAAAAAAAAAAAAAAGGCTAAGGATGGTGGCTCATGTCTGTAATCCCAGCACCTTGGGAGGCAAAGGCAGGAGGATCGCCTGGCCAGCACATCAAGACCCTGTCTCTACAAAAAAATTTAGCCAGGTGTGGTGGTGTGCACCTGTAGTCCTAACTACTTGGGAGGCTAACCTAAGAGGATCCTTTGAGTCCAGGAGTCTGAGGCTGCAATGAGCTAAGATTGTGTCACTGCACTCCAGCCTGGGTGACAGAACAAAACCCTGTCTCTAATAAATAAACTAAAAAAAAAAAGAAGACAAAGGTAAAAAAGCTAGTCCCTAATAGTGAATCACACAGAACTGGAAAGGTCCCAGCAGGTTAGACTTTTCAAACACGTGGTCTCAAAAGAAAACACTAGGATCAGGAATGATCTATTTGCACTGTGCTCTCTCTCTCTCTCTCTCTCTCTCTATATATATATATATATATATGTATGTATATATAATTTTTTTTTTTAGATGGAATGTTGCTCTGTCTCACTGCAACCTCTGCCTCCTGGGTTCAAGCAATTCTCCTGCCTCAGCTTCCTCAGTAGCTGGGATTACAGGCACACGATTTCATGTCTAGCTCAGGCCAGAGTGCAGTGAAGTGGTCTTGGCTCACTGAAACCTTCGCCTCTTGGGTTCATGCGATTCTCCTGCCTCAGCTTCCTGAGTAGCTGGGACTATAGGTGCACACCACTATACCCAGCTAATTTTTGTATTTTTAGTAGAGATGGGGGTTTCACCATGTTGGCCAGGCTGGTCTCCATCTCTTGACCTCATAATCTGCTTGCCTTGGCCTCCCAAAGTGCTGTGATTATATGCGTGAGCCACCGTGCCTGGCCGATTTGCTCTGTATTTTCAATGTCTGAAAGATCTAAACTTCCTTAGTGTGTAAGCTGATGTGGTTTCGGTGTGTTGTTTCTTTTAAAACCATAATTTGTTTACATCCAAAAAAACATAGTGGCATTCCTTCCAAACTGCCTCAAGAGCAAAGCCAGACATTTTAAAAATGCAAACAAAAAAGGTACCATGAATATACATTGTTGTCTTTGCAAATAATTCTTTCTTCATACAGAAGGATAAAGCTGTCTGCATGTTTCATTTGCAAAGCCTCTGTACTTCCAAAAGGCCTCCAAGCAAAGTTTAAAGGAGGTCTCCGCTGGGTTTACAAAGGGCCTAGACCCTGAGTGATATAGCACAGGACTCAGAGGTCCTCCCCAAACCACAGCAGACATTGCCAGCATTCTGTAGCAGAAAACACCAGTTACCCTCCTTTTAAGCGCTCCTTCAAGGCATCATAGTGCTTAAAAGTCTCCCCGTCCCCAGGTTGCAGGATGGGGCAGCCACTCTGGCTTTTCTTCTCTACTGGTTGGGGGGAGGACAAGTAAACGAAGAAGTTGCCACAGCTCAGAGAATTCACAGGCTGATTGCATTTAAAGCCCTCCCCAGTTGTGAGATGTTAGGCATTCTTAGTTTCTTAATGAAGGACATTCAGGCACATGCAAAGCAGGTAGGGAAAATGAAGAGTTCTGTATCAAGTACACTGCTACCTAAAATACAGATATTTATTCTAAAAGGGAGGGGACAGTTCACAGCCCCCTTCCACACCACTCCAAATATTTCTTCTGGAAGGAAAGCTGGCCCAGCAACTTCAGGAAGCTACTGCAAAGCTACATGACCCGGCAGAAGTATTTTGTCTGGTTTCTTCCTAGGGCAGAATACCACCATGCCCAAGCCCACAAGCTCAGCAACCGAGGCCATCAGGGTCACTTCCTACCTGTGCAGCCTCGGGCAACACAGTCTCTCCACACCAGCTTACAGGGTCTTCATGAAGATGCAATGAGTCAGCACAGGTAAAGCACGCAGGACACTGGGCCTGGGGTTCACCACGGGAAGTACATAGGAGTACTGTCCTTCCCTTCCAAGATGGCAATTCCCACCTCCTCCAACCCAGACTCTTTCTTCTTTTCCTTTTCTTCAGACCATTTGCCGGCCCTAACCCACACTGTCATGCATATTCACCAGCATTCTCCAAAGACCTCACCCCCTGGTTATCCCACACTACCTTCCTAAGCCTATCCCCACACAACCTCAGACAAGGCCCAACCCCAACTAACCGTGTTCTTCACCTTTACTTGCTGGGAAAAAAACCTGCACAGCCACAGATCACTGCAATTACATATAAAGCATCTCTTTTCTCAGTGAAGCCCTTAGAGCTGGCAGCCAGTTCTCTTTGCATGCTTTCTTTTTTGGGGGTGGGGATGGCGCTGTTCTACATGTTTTGTCTTACTTCAGGTTCCCTTTCCCACTCAGACTTCACCTCCTATTTCTACTTGACAGAAACGGTGAATGCTTCCCAGAACTCCCTCAAACACCCTTCCCTCCATTTCCATATTTACTTTTCCTTCTCTGAGGCTAACCTGTCATCTACGCAGCAACTCCATCCTCATGCCTCAGGTCTCTTCTCTAAGGGGAGATTTTTCTCCCCAGGACATCCTCCCTTCCAGGTACAAGTCAACCAACTGTATCGAATGCTTATGGAGCGCTGGGCTGCAGTCCACAGATGACAGAGGTAGAGCTCATCCTCACGCCCTCAGTGGTCACCTCTCTGCTAGCTCCTTCCTATTTGTCCTTCAGAATGGAAGCCCAACAAGGGCAGCGTTTTCCCATCTACTGTTGCTGCTTTATCCCCAGAGACCAGTATAGCTCCTGGAGCTTATGAGGCATTCCATAATTATTTGCTGAGTTGTTTCATCTTTGATTCACTTATTCATTCAACAAACGCTCACTGAGCATGCTCTGTCAGGAACTGTGCAGGTGCTGGGTGACAGAGGTGAGCACCATGAGTTCCTGCCAGAGAGCTGCTCAATGTATTGCCAGGAAGAGACCGGAAAACTCCATGAGCAGACTTCGCCACGCAACAGCAACAAGCAGGGCGAACAATGTGCCGGGCTGCCGGGGCTCACTGGAGCCTGACTCCAGTGCTCCTCAACGCGAGATCTAACTGCCCTAATTCGGGGCTTCCCAAGCAGATTGCTGGGGCACCGGCCCTAAAATCCTTCCTCTCTGGGTTTCTCTTGCGCCACCCCTTTTCCTGTTCTCACCCTGCTCCTCCGAGCAACTCCTATGGGAGCACTTTCACTCCCACAGCCTACAGGACCACCTCTGTATGTAAGTAAATGGTTCCCAAGCTCTGCCTTGAACTCCAGATCCTTATTTCTGCCACCAAGTTATTTTAAAAGTCTGGCAAATCTAAGCATGTCCAAAGCCAAACACACTGCCTTCTACTCTACCCCTGCTGTTCACCCCACCACACAGCACAAACCCCTGCTCTACCCACTGACCTAATTCATGGCATCATCCCTTCACTCAGACTGGGCCTGATCTAGGACCCCTCCCTATTTCTCTGAAGGAGTTCTAACATCATCTGATCTTTCCTTTTTTTTTTTTTGAGACAGAGCCTCGCTTGGTCTCCCAGGCTGGAGTGCAGTGGCATGATCTCAGCTCACTGCGGCCTCTGCCTCCCAGGTTTAAGCGATTCTCATGCCTTAGCCTCTGGAGTAGCTGGGACTACAGGCATGCACCACCACGCTCCGCTAATTTTTATATTTTTAGTAGAGATGGGGTTTCACCATGTTGGTCAGGCTGTCTCGAACTCCCGACCTCAGGTGATCCAACCACCTCAGCCTCCCAAAGTGCTGGGATTACAGGTGTGAGCCACTGCACCCGGCCTGGTCTTTCCATCTTTATGGTCACCACTGTAATTTACGTTCTCTAATCGCCCCTCTTGCTTTGACTGCCTTTCCCTTCCACTGGATCCTTAACATGAAATCAGCGGAGTCAAGTTTAGTTTTTAAAACTACTTTCTACGAGATAAAATCCAAATCTCTGGCCGGGCACAGTGGCTCACATCTGTAATCCCAACACTTGGACGCCGAGGTAGGAAAATCACTTGAGGCCAGGAGTTTGAGACCAGCCTAGGCAACAAAGCAAGATCCTATCTCTAAAAAGAGTAGCCGGGTGTGGTGAGTCACGTCTGTAATCCCAGAACTTTGGGAGGCCAAGGCAGGTTGCATCACCGGAGTTCAGGAGTTTGAGACCAGCCTGGCCAACATGGCGAAACCTGTCTCTACTAAAAATATAAAAATTAGCCAGGCTTGGTGGTGCATGCCTGTAATCCCAGCTACTCGGGAGGCTGAGGCAAAAGAATCACTTGAACCTGAGAGGTGGAGGTTGTGGTGAGCTGAGGTCGTGTCACTGCATTCCAGCCTGGGCAATAAATAAAAATAAAAAAATTAGCCGGCCATGATGGCACACATTTGCACTCTCAGTTACTCAGGAGGCTGAGGTAGGAGGATAGCTTAAGCCCAGGAGTTTGAGGTCACAGTGAGCTAACGGTCACACTATTATACTCCAGCCTGGATGACAGAGTGAGAGCCTATCTTGTTTTAAAAAATGAAAATAAACTTTCTCAGACTACAAAACCCATCAAACTACAACTCTAAACTACCCTTCTACTCTCCTCCAAAGAGTTAACACTTGAGCTCCACTAATATCTCACCATTTCCCACTCTCCCACTCACTCCCGAACCCTTTGTCTTTGTTTATTCTATTTCTTCTGCCTGAAATAGAGCAGAGAAAAGATCTGAGAAACACCCAATTCCAATAGTAAGAATAATGAAAACAGTGGCTAACACTGACCCAAGCAACCTGCTAAACACCTGAAACAAGTTCTCACTGAATCCTCACAATCCCTCTTCGAGGTGGGTACTATTACTATCCCCTCATTTTGCCAATGACAAAGCTGAGGCACACAGATGGCAGAACTGCTCAACACTGGGCTGATCCGACCACACGGCTGTTCTGACTATAGAACCTCAGTTCTTCACCACTACACCACACCAAGCAACTCTCATTCCCCAATTAAGACCGAGCTCAATGCTTCCTCTTTGGGGGAGACTTTCCCATTCCCCTCCTCTTCTCTCTCTATCCTCTAGCATCCCACAGCACTGTCTTTATTATGGGCAACCTCATTGTGTGTCTGTCTGTTTACATTACTGGTTGAGTTCCAAAGATAAAAACTAGGTCTTTTTTTTTTTTTGAGATGTTGCCTTGCTCTGTTGCCAGGCTGGAGTACAGTGGGGCAATCTCGACTCACTGCAACCTCCCTCTCCGGGGTTCAAGTGATTCTCCTGCCTCGGGCTCCTGAAGAGCTGGGACTACAGGCACGCACCACCATGCTCAGCTAATTTTTGTATTTTTAGTAGAGACGGGGGGTTTCATCATGTTGGCCAGGATGGTTCCGATCTCTTGACCTCGTGATTTGCCTGCCTTGGCCTCCCAAAATGCTGGGATTACAGGCATGAGCCACTGCGCCCGGCCAAATACTAGTCTTTTTATTGTTGTATTCCCAGCACTATACAGTGCTCAACACAATATATACATTCAATAAATAGTGATGTAGTAAACACATCCTTCCAATCACAACACAACCTAGATTATACCAAGCTCCAATTCAAGTCTACCCAGCAAGTCCTACATCGCTAACCATAACCTCTCCTCTTCCAAACGCCCTATACAGCTAACCATAACCTCTCCTCTTCCAAACGCCCTACACAGCTAACCATAACCTCTCCTCTTCTCCCTTCTCTGCCCCAGCACTCTTCTGGGAAAAAAAGAAGGAGCAGGCCTTGCTGGGGCAGCCACTCCCACAACCAGCTGATAGCATTATCACACCAGGACAGGCCAGGGAGCTGCTGGCCATGGCCCTCCTGATTATAGGAATAAAGTGCATCCAAGAAGCACTTTCTCTTCCTGAGACAGGGACCGAGGGGACATTTGATGTGGGGTTGCCAGATTTAAGGTCTTTGTCATTTAAAATGCAACAGTAGATGATGGACATAGAAATTAAAATGTACATAATATGACAGAAAATCTGCCATAGCCATTTTCATAACTCATGAAGAGTCAACAAGTTGGCTAAAATGTATACAAGTAATACAGACATGTAAGTTTTATAACCTACTTGCCGTTTTACAGAACCACCATGACTGAATTGGATAAATTTTGCTGTAAGTTTTGAGTACTATTCTAGATGCTACAACCGCTCAGCACCTAATGGAATGGGCTTGGTTTTTCTTTTTTTCAGACACTAATGTAGAATGGTTATCTGCTCACAATATATTCAGATGGAACAAAGTAATTTTTTTTTTTTTTTTTGAGATGGAGTTTTACTCTGCTGCCAGGCTGGGGTGCAGTGACGTGATCTCGGCTCACTGCAACCTCTGCCTCCTGGGTTCAAGCAATTGCCCTGCCTCAGCCTCCTAAGTAGCTGGGACTACAGGCTAATTTTTTGTATTTTAGTGGACGGGGTTTCACCATGCTAGCCAGGATGGTCTTGATCCCCTGACCTTGTGATCTGCCCGCCTCGGCCTCCCAAAGTGCTGGGATTACAGGCGTGAGCCACTGCGCCTGGCTGGAACAAAGTAATATTTTAAAAGTATGACTCATGAAATCATCATCATGGCAGTCAATAAATAAGAATGAAGGAAGGTAGTCCCCAAACTTGAAATAAGGTTTATTCCTATGAGTGAGGCTAATTAAACTGGCAAGCACATAGTTAATTGTAATACATGCTAAGGGATGGTCTATAATTAGGATGTGGTTCCCAAACGCCAAACTTTAGCACCTGTGATGATCTATGGGAAAAAGGAAACAATGTAATCATTTTCATAAAGCTTTTTTCAATTTAATGAGAAGGCTCTTATTCTGAGACTGTTCATTCTACCTTTTTGTTAAATTTTTTTTTCTTTGAAATGATGGTAACAAATGGGAAGTTTCAAGCCTTCACTTGGCAGATTTCAAACCAATAACTCATGATGGATCCCAATGTGACTTTTTCAGTGTTACAGTTCCCTGAAATCAAAGTCTGGGAGCCACCATATTAAAGAGTTTGAAGAGACAGGGAAACACCCAATTCTAGTTTGCTTGACTAAGACACTGTTTTAGAAAGGGATAACTGAAATAGAAAGCTAATCACCCATTTCCCCAAATGGATACTGAAGAACAAAAACCTGGCACTTTAAGACTTTATATACACATCACTAACATTTCCAAGACACATTCCCATCTTAAAGACTCTAAGAAATCCTGCAGCAAGGAAAGGCCAGCTTAATTCAGTTTAATCAGGAAAGAAACATCCTGTTTTTTTTTTTTGGCAGACAAATCTGTCAGTACCCCAACAAACAGTGGGAAATGCTGAACTAATCAAATGTATTGAAGTGTGTCTGGAAACAGAACATATTACTAGTTGAGAGATTTTCCTTCATGAAACCTGGAAGCTGGAAGACAGCACAGCAGTGTTTTCCATCATACTTTTCCAAAAGAGAATATATAATCTGGTAGCTAAAAAGGTGTTTGCCACTTATGTTTCTCTAATATCTGCGGGAGAAAGTATACACACATATTCATTTCTCAATATGTCAATAGCCACTTCTCAATATGAATGGCCAATTTGGTTTGATCAGAATGAGATCCCCTGGATGAGAAGACAACACTCTGGGCATCAAAAATACCCATCTTCTACATGCTAAAATAACAAACTAGCTTTTTTTTTTTTTCAAGACAGTCTTGCTCTGTCGCCTAGGCTGGAGTGCAGTGGGGTGATCTCAGCTCACTACAGTCTCCCGAGTAGCTGAGATTACAGGTACGTGCCACCACATCCAGCTAATTTTTGTATTTTTAGTAGAGATGGGGTTTTACCCTGTTAGCCAGGCTGGTCTTGAACTCTTGACCTCTTGATCCACTGCCTCAGCCTCCCAAAACACTGGGATTATAGGTGTTAGCCCCAATGCCTAGCAACAAATTAACATTTTTCAAAGTCACTAACGAATGTGGTGGATATGATAACTGAGTGGGACTGATAAATGATTCACAGACCAGCAGAAGTGGGGATCACATGCTGAAATGGGGCAACACATGAGTACTTCCTTCTAAAAGTTTTGAAACCATGGCAAGACAACCTTCAGTGACCATTAAATCAATTTAGTTGGAATTAGCTTGTTAGGGTTTTATTCTGTACCATACAAACTGGACTTAAAAGACTCTGGCTGACTATATACACTTAGCAGAAAGTAAATACTTCTGCTTTAATGTGTATGTTCATATGTCTAAGTGTCTCTCAATGCAAACTGAATTTTTTTATAGTAGAGCCAATCAAAAAGTTTAAAAGCCGTTGTTCTAAGCTACCTAATAATTATCTAAATTCAGTTTATAAATAGGAACTTCTTGGCATTAAAAGAACAGCAATTATTTTCTGTAAGCAGAGGGGTAAAGGAAACAACGGCACCAAGAGGCAACAACTGATCACAGCTTTGCTGCCCTGGGATCCTGGGTAGGGGCATGCCATCACCTGCTAGGTCTCTGGCCTTACTAAGGCATGAAGGGGCGTTATTTATGCTCGCCACCACACAGTGTGGTTTTCATAAAGGCATAAATGAATAACCAAAGTGTACTTTTAAAGAAACACAAAAATGTAAGAAGTCATACTGATTAAACAAAAAAAAAACAAGATTACAGCTGATACCCCAAACTCTTCCAGGGCATTTCACACGAAAATATGCTCCTCTATGTCAGCTGAAATGAAATTATGCAGTAACCAAAAACCAGCACTTACTCTCCAGTGTGAACAAGGTTTGGTTCCAAGCAGGATTCAAGATCATTTGTATCTTTACTGGTTATAACTCAGAAGGTCTAGTTGATAGCTGCAAAGCAGTCTCAATCAATGAGATAATTAAATGAAAGTCTGTGAATCTGCTTTTTATAAACTAAAAAGACCCACCCATATTTAGTAAATATATGTTCTATTGGCCCAGGTAGGCAAAAAGTACCCAGTGAGTGTGACAATCTAGGGCTAAATGGCCAGGATATCACTCGAGAAAAGTGAGACAAGGAAAGTGAGAGACAAGCACAAGATAATTCGCCTGGTGGCACCCTCTCCACCTCACGCCACCACACAGGGAGGCTGGGACACTGACTTAAAGCAATCCTCATTTCATCCCCCCCACCTGGAGCCACCACCTCACTGACTCCAGGGAGTGCAAAAGAAAGTCACAAACGGGGACAGGGGCGCTCCTACCCTTCCTGTTGTGTCTGTTTTTAAGTGTAAGCCTCTGCACCAAGCATTTCAGAAATATGGCACAAACCGGCATGTTTAGGAACTTCTACCAATGTGACATTCTGCTGACTGCAGCTCAAACGCTACTTCGAATTTTGGAATCTGTGTACTTTCATGAGCAGTTTGTCTCCTCACATACAAAATTAGAGATTTGACCCTTTTCATTCTAAAAATTCCACTAGAATAAGCCAACACGTATTCTAAGAAACACTGATCCTGTGAAATGCTTTGTGATGGTGCTAAATCATTTTGGATATTTTCAGAGTGCACATCCACTGTAAAGTAGCCTACTTTAATTTGCATATCCCTCCCTGTGCTGTCCAACAGAGCAGCCATGCGTGGCTAGTGTGCACTTGCAATGACACTAGTACCACTCAAACTGCATTTTTTTTTCAAACTGCATTTTTAAGGGTATTTTAATTAAACCTAAAAACTGACACTTATTTCCATTGCTGGAAGACTTTTCGTATGTTTGGAAAAACTTGGGTATGTGAATCTACTTTTCCATGAAAAAGTAGTAGTAAATTTTATGAAATCTAAATGCAAATCAAGTATTTCCAATGAAAATTTTATGTCTGAACTGAAATGTGTTGTAAGAGTAAGATACACACCAGGTTTCAAAGTCTTGCTATGAAGAAAATGTAAAACACTGCATTAGTATTTTAAAATTGAACATGCTGAACTGACAATATTTTACATATATTTGGTTAAATAAAATTGGTATTATTGAAATTAATTTCACATTTCTTTTTTGCTTTTTTAATGTGACTGTTGGAAAATTTAAAATAACACAGGTGGCTTACATTCCATTTCTACTGGACGATACTGGCGTCACTAAACGATTCCCAAACCTTTCCTACTGGAACACCTCCCAACACCAGGTATGGGAACGTTGCCACAACCAAATACTTCTCTTCCTGTGCAGCATTTAAACTGCTGACCACACCTGTGATTGAAAAGTTCTTCCCTCATCTTCAGTGACGACAAATGACTGTTCTACAGGGCCACTGTTCTTTTTATCCTTTCCCAGGTCCTCTTTCTCTTCCTGTCCCCAAGGTCTCATTCTTTCTCTTTTCTACTCTTTACACTCCCAGGGTGACCTCATCCACTCCCTTAGCTTCAACTATCACTTCCATGTGGAAGCCTTCCAATTCTTTATCTCTACTTCTGACCTCTTTCTCGAGCTGCAGATCCACATTGCCAGCTGCCTGCTAACCTGTTCCACTGCCAAGTCCCCCCAAATTCTCTAATTCAGTAAGTCTGGCCTGGTATGCATCATCTTCCTTTCTGTTGAAGATTCCCATTATTCATTTTAAAAACCTGGAGTCTCCCTGGATGATGATAAACAAATACTGACTGAACATGAAGGTCTTAATTAGCTCTAACTAAAAAACAAAACAAAATAAACAAACACACAAAAAAACATGGAGTCTCTGGTTACTTTCCTAGTCCCATGGCCACAGCCTTATAGCAGGCCCTTTCGTAACAGTCCTTTTATCCCCAGACTCCTAACTGGCCTGCCTGCCTCTCAATTCTTCCTTTCATCAGTGGCCTCCCATCAACTCCTCCTCTGCACCACTGCCCTATCAATATTCTCACTGTATTGCCATCAAATTTTCAACAGGTTCCCACTGTCTACCATAGCAATCCAAACTACTCAGCTCCTCTACACATGTGCAACCTCCCCTCAATCTTCCCTGGACACACCTAGTCCTCCTCTACCATCCTCTAGCTCGTACAGCCTGCCGAGTCTACTCATCACCATCCTGCCCAATCTGTAGGGTTCCACTCAAATACGAGGTCCTTAAGAAAGCTTTCTCTGATCAACACAGTTAAAATCAGCGTCTCTCCTCCCTCAAACTCCTGTGGTACTTCTAATAACCACCACAGTAATGACAGTATACGGCCTCATCTTTACAAAATAGTATCCCCTCAACAGCACTGAACAGCACCTGGTACTGCATGGTACAGGTACGCCATCTTTGAACATTGTAGCAAAGAAATCAACTTACAAAGGAAAATCTTGGTAAATCTGGAACTACTGATGACTCACAAGTCTTTATCTCCAGACTGGATCTGTAATTGCTTCAGACTTTCACTTGAATGTCTCAAGATTCAATGATTCCAAAACTGAACTCATAATCTCAACCCCACATCTGTCCCTCATCTAAATGGACCCTAACTCAATGAATGGTGGCATCATCCCCTCAAGAAATTCAGCCAGAAACACAGGTGTTACTTTACATTTCCCCAATCCCGCCTTCTTATACCCAGTGACCAACTCCTGGGAAATTTTCCTAAATGTCTCTAGAATTCATTCACTTGTCCCCAGCTCTGCTGTCGGTTCAGGCCACTGTTACCTGAGATTACTGCAATATCATCTGGTCTTACGTGCAATGCCCCAACCAGTTTCCACAACACACCAGAATCACTTTTCAAAAATCCAATCTGAACAAGGGACTTTTCCGCTTGAAACCTTTCACCTGTTCTGAGGAAAAAGACTTCAAACATGGCTTACACACTCTTCTGCATCTGGTCAAGGCTTAGTTCTTCAGCTTATCTCTCATTTCTCAGATTATTTCTTCCTTCAAGCACATTACACTCCAACCATGTCAAAATACTCTCTATGCTGTTCCCCAAACGTGGATAACTATCCACTCTCGCTCTGTGGTCTTTGCACAAGCTGTCTCTCTTTGGGCTAGGTGTCCTTCCTCTGTAATCCCCCAACACCCTAAGCACCAGCCAGCCTCCTTGCATCTATTTTCTGACTTCACAGTGGTGTCTGGAGAAAATCTTCACACTACCGCTATGCTTGTACTTGTACTTATCAACACCTGGCATGTAAAAGGCACTCAGTAATTACTTTCTGAATGAATGCGTAAACAGATCATCATTTTCTATTTTTAAAAAACCAAATTCTAAGGTCAATGAATGAAAGCCATTTTTCTGTCATCTATATTAATTCAACAGCATTGTATAAAGTGGGCAATGGACCAAAATTTTTATTTTATCTATTGAGTCAAAACTAGAATTGACATGTGTGGGCTCACAATAAAGTGAGGGAGAAAATGCTGTATTCAATGTTCTCCTTTGCTTTGTAAACTCTAAGACCAATTCATTCCAAATTGCTGAGGACCTTCTGATGCAAAGCACAGAATGTATGAAAAACAGCCAAGCAAATGTGGATACATCACACAGGCAGAGCCTGAAGGAAACTGGAGAGTATGAAGAGACGACATCACACCACAGGAATGTAGCGACTTTAATAAAAAGAAAAGGCTCCGCGCTTCTCCCGTCCCTTGTATAGGCTGAAGCTCTGTGCAATCACTGTGCATGCTTCATGATCCTGGCAGCCATGAGAAAGAACAGAGGCATTCTGTGGGACCATAAAAGCCTTTCTGGTTCATTCAACAAAGGGAGCTACGGCAAAGGAGAAGGAAGCACTTACTAAACAACAAGACTAGGTGCCCAGCCCTCACATATAGCATTTCCTTCATGCTTCGCAACAATATATTATCCCCACTACGCTGATGAGGAAATGAGCCTGCCGTCGTCACACAACGAGTCCTGGTGACCTTACATACTCACACATTTTCCCTCAACATCTTCTCCTGCCAAGCCCTGTTCTAGATGCTGCGGATACAACAGTGAGAAAACAGATAAGGGCTCTGCTCTCAGGAAAGTGTTAGTATTGTGGAAACAGACGTACCACCAAACACAAATAATTTCAGACAGCGATACGATTAAAGAGGGTTAGAAAAGTAAAACTGAAGGATGTGATAAAATAACTAGGAAGGCAATTCTAGGTTGCAAAGTTCTCAGAGATAATTCAGAAGATAATTCTGAAGAGACAATGTTTAATAAAGTGACTCTCAAGAGAGTCAAACCTTCAATGGAAGTCTCTACAACTACCAGAAGCAAAAAATTACCACTCATTCCCTGAATATCAGAAAAGATAACTATAGAGTTATCCCAGTTATAACCTAAAACAGTTAAGTTATATAGTCAGTCACCAGATGGCAAATACTTCCACATGAACCAAGCTACTGAGGGCAATAGGCCAACCGAATTAATTCTTAGATACCCCAGCACCTACATCAGTGCATAATAAATTATTGCTGAATAAATATATGATGGAAAGAAGAAAAGAAAACAATGTTAAGATGTCACTGCCATGAGTTAAATAAATCCCTTTTCTGGCCAAAGGGCTTCAATTCACTCCACCCTACCCCCAACACTAGTCTTAGTCACAAGAAGCAGGTGAAGAAAGTGGGATTAGAGTAAATCCATGAACAACACCGTACTCAGAAACAATCAGCATATATGGTCCCTCTCCCCAGCCGCCAGACAGAAGCTCCATCTTCAAATCACAAGTTCCACTTAAAGAAGTCTAATATCCAAATAACTAAAAATTATTAAAGAGGGTAATTATTTGGCTTTTTTTTTTTGAGACAGGGTCTCACTCCTTCCCAGGCTGGAATGCAGTGGCAAGATCTTGGCTCCCTGCAGCGACGACCTGATGGGCTCAAGCTATCCTTTAACCTCTCAGCCTCCTGAGTAGCTAGGACGACAGGCGTGCGCCACCATCCCCAGCGAATTTTTTTTTTTTTAATTTCTTGTAGGGTTTCACCATGTTGGCCCAGGCTGGTCTCAAACTTCTGAGCTCAAGCAATCAACCTGCCTCGGATTCCCAGAGTGCTGGAATTACAGGTGTGAGCCACCACAACTTGCCTATTTGGCTTTTTAAAGAAATTTTAAAATAAGAACTCTCCTAATGCAGATACTCAGGATATTTCTGTAACCAGGAGCTTGCTCTGAATACATGTAAACTGCCAAGTTGTGACGATCTGTTTATCAGAACTGGTACTCCTTGAGGAAGGGGACAAAGTACATTCATCTATCTGCACTGCTTCAGGGCTGTGTCCAGCTTAAACTGCAGATGATCAATGATTATATGATCTGAGTTATAAAAACTAAAATCCCCCCAAACTCATTAGTCATGGAGCAGCTGGGTAGGGTGGGGACTACCCTTACTCTTCAAGGTGGTCCCTAACAGCCAGAGCTGCTCAGCCTGCTCTGCAGAACCTGAAGGTCTCATCATCATGTTAACACTCTTTTCAGTGTCTCTTGTAGAGCTGAAGAGCTGGAGAAGTCTAAGTCTTGCTTCAATGTTCAGAAGTTTATTTTTAAAGGACTATCCTAGTGGCCGCACAGAATAACAAACGGCCATTCACAGCTGAAGAGCAGAGCTGAGTTTGTACCATATATCAAAGACGCCAAAGCTTCCTTTCTGGGAATCATATGGAATGACTGAAAAACACTTTAAAATTGAGATACCACTTCTGATGAACGCTATCAATTTTTGTGATGTTTCAGTCATGAACCTGTGACATTTTTTTCTGAGATAGAGTAGTGTTATTATCATTAGCTGATCCGGCATTAGGAAATATGGATTGGTGAGGGGGTGGTTCACAGGGATTATTCACTTTCTCCAATAAGAAACTTCCTCTGCATACGCCATCTCATTTTAAAAAAGTGAAACCACAGCGTGCAAGTTCCAATACTCCTGGATATTGCTTTTCATAACGTTAGCCACATCTTTCAAGTTTTTAAAGCTTCAATTCACACGACTCACAGAAAGAAAACTATCACAAATTAAATACTGTTCATCTGCACACTTAATTGATTACTCGTTTTCATTTCCTTCTGGATGACCATCAAGTGTTGATGAGCCAGAAGGATTGGCTCTGCAGGATCTGAGATCCAAAATGGCAGCCGAGCTATCAACTCACCAGAACCATAATGTTTCCCATACGTGAAGCCAAGACTTATTTATCTCACCTTTTAATTATCTGGGGGAAAATAATATTTATAAAAACATTTCAAAGAATCAAATGGCATTCATTACATCCTTCTCTGTTCTGCCTAAGAGAGCAGGTATCCTGCTCCGGTTCCTCCTCTCTGCAAACTGAATTAACCTGCCATTCATATGTTTACACAGTCCACAAAAACAAGCTAATGGCACAACATGGAAAACTTAGGTTTTTCTCTCCTCTTCAGTAAGACCAACTTTAGGAAATAGGTGTAAAATGAATCGTCTATCAAGCAAAGCCCTAAAAAAAGTGCTTTCATTTTCAGAAAAACAACAACAAAAATCAGAGCTGTGATTTTCCTGTAGATCTACCACAATGCAACATTCCCTATCAATAAGGTAATTTCTGTATGTTTTTCCCTTTAAATTCAAGCCGTAAAAAAAATTGAGACAACTTTGTTCCAGTCCACCTCTTTAATGTAATGTTTCCAACCATTCTTTTACAAAAGCTGAATTTATATCATCAAAAAATGTACAGTGAATCTAAACAGTCACTTCTCTACTTATTACCACTACTAATACAGCAACATTAATTTTTTAAAATAATAAAATCCTTGCTTGTTAGACACAGAGGACTTTAATTATCTTATGCATTCAAATGGAAAGTCTTTTTGTTAAATTAGCGTGAAAGTCCCTTCATCTACACACAATTGGCCCAAAGAAACAGGCCATTTTCAGTACAAGAGGCCAATCCATTTTAACAGTGAATAAAGCTTTTGAAAGCACCACACACCCTCTTCCAGACTGTCAAATTTTCAAAATGGTCCAGCATTTTTTCCACTTTATCTTTTTTAACACTTTCAGGCCCAGTAAGCATCTCATAATTAGATTAATTAAAAAGGAAGCAACAAAAAACACTGCTCCCTTCTGATCAAAATTATTCCATTTATGCTTAATTAGCTTTAATCCACGTCTACATATTTAATGATGGGGATATGACAATTCAACCCATTTGCATATTTTAAATGCCTTTTCTAAACTATACTTTGTAACAGATTTAGAAGAACAGTCTCTTTCTCATGCCAATATGCCACAGCATAAATCAGGAGGATACAAATTAGGAAAAAAAGAGAAAAGAAAACAAGGCCTCTTAGAGCCAGGGATGTGCTCAGGGGGGTGGAGTAATTTACCCAGGGGTGGGGGCAATTTACCCGCCACATCACAAACTACAATCCTTTCAGCCCACCAGACCGAGAAGCATTACATCACACTCTCACAATGATAGGGGGAGGAGGCTCTGAGAAAGCAAGTTTTCAGCTTTCTTTCCTCCCTGCTCTCAGGCTTCTAGAATCCAGCATTAGGAGTAATGGAATTTAACTTCAGGCACTGCACAGCTTCAGGGGTTACGAACAATCACACAGACAGCTACTTATACATGTGACCCTAAATGACCACTTCGCAGTGGATATATGGCTGAAACAGGCAACCACACACCGACACGATGAATTTGTGCTGAAAAGCCCAGTTACGCATCTGTGTAAAATTAAACACAAATTTTATTTTGTGAGGAATGAAGAAGGCTAATACACAGGGAGAACTGATAAAGAAGTAATTTCTAATCGTGGTGAAGAGCTGTTCATATCTTTAAAACATGTTTACAAGACAGTCCTACCCTTTGGATGAATCCACGATCAAAATAAAAGCGCATCTGGCTGCACATTTGAGAACACACACAGAGACCCAGTGCAAATGAGCGCGCGCAGAAAGGAGAGGGGTGAGCCACATATTGCTTGGGAGGTTTTCAAGCAGGGGAATCTACAAACCCCAAACCTCCTGGTGTTCACCCGCCCCCAACCTGATGTTTAAAATGTATCAGGTCTTACTTTAGGTTTTACATCTCTCTAGGAAGGAAGGCCCAGTTTAAAAAATAAAAAGATAGAAAAAGGCTTTCCCGTTCGAGGGCTTGCCCTCCCAGATCCTTTGTCGGCCTTAGCAGCCGAAAGAATGCAAACCCATTTATATTTATGCAAATTTTTGCAG
This sequence comes from Alouatta palliata, assembly GCA_004027835.1. Classification (NCBI taxonomy): domain Eukaryota; kingdom Metazoa; phylum Chordata; class Mammalia; order Primates; family Atelidae; genus Alouatta; species Alouatta palliata. Next base: position 101,747 of record PVKV010006516.1, read on the forward strand.
CAGATTTAAGGGGGGAGGGGGAGGTCTGTGTTTTTTAAAAACCTCTTTCTAAATAGCAAATTTCCAATTACTCTCAGCTTCATTTATTGCAAGATAGAAACGATGATGAAAATCTGCATATACATTAAAAGTGCAATTAAATCACTTCAAAATCTAAATATTTTACCAAGTCTTTTCCATTTCTAAAATGCCGAACCAAAAGTACATCACGGGTCTGATTTACACAGATCCACGAAATGTCTGAAGCCAGTCTCCATGCTAGACAAATGTCGATTTGCAACACCACCAGCGAAAACGGTTAGACAAGATCCATATAAATCAATTGGTTTTAAAAAAATTGAAAATATTTACCAACCTCATAAAGTGCAGCAGTGCTTAAATCCAGCAAATTGAGGCATACAAGGTAGAAATGGAAATGAAAAAAGGTCCAAAAAATGAATTCTTTTTGTCTATCTGTTTTTTTGTATTTTAAATATTCAGAAACCAGCAGAGACTCTGTCGGCCATTTTGGCTTGAACTAACTCTCTCTCACACACTCTCCCTCTTGCTCTCTCTCTCCCCCTCTGTCTCTAAAGGAAGCAGCTTTTTGTGACCTTCAAATAGAGGCAGATCATGTGACGTCGGGTAGGTTTGTCAATCAGGAAAGGGGAGGGAGCTGGAGCTGAAACTGCCTTAAAGGGGAAGCAGCCCTTTTCCACTCCCTTTCATTTGTGAAATGCTGTTATCTCATACTCTCCGCCTACAGACACTGCATGTGAAAGTGGCAACAGCATAAGGGTAACAGATGAACAAAATAGAAAAACCTTTATTGGTTTATAGAAATATGCTCAGTTGCTAACGATTCTTACAGCTCCTGGATCTTATCCTGGCTCGCTTGCTAGTTATTCTCTAGATGTTTGGGCAAGCACAGGCTGGCAAACTGCTCTGTAAAAGGGGCTGAAACACTGCTCTACCAAACAAGAGGCTTTAGTTTTGGGAAAGATTGAGGTAAAATATAGGGCAAAACTGATCTCTAAGAAGCTTCTAAAATGCACAGAAAAAGACGGAAAGAAACGCACGAAAGTATAAACTGAACTGCAATTCAGAAAGGTTAAGTGACTTAAATCACACAGCTAAACAGCTGCAGAAGAGGGACTGGTTTCCCAGTTCTGAACTCGACACTTACTGTTTTGCCTGTATGTGTGTTCAGTACCTCCTCCCCCAAACCCAAATAAAAACTATGCTACAGCACTGCAAACGGAGTTTCTCTGGGCTAGGGCAGGTCTGAGTCATCTTTAATCCCCTCCCCCACCGCAGCAAGTAGCTCTGCAGCTGAGGGAGACAAGGCACTAAATTAAAACCTACCTGTTTCCACCCCTCCTAATCCCGTCTCCTTTCCATATACATCTCCATTACTAACTACTGAAGAAACCCAAGCTCGGTTTGCAACTCCAGCCCTGCAGCTCACAGGCTGTGTAACTTCAGTGCTAAAAGCAAGTGGGTCCCTAACCTACCCTGCCTGGCTTCAGTTTTCTCATTTGTAGGAGACTGGGCTTCACCAGAGGGTATGTTTGGTTTCTTTCATCTCTGAAACGCTGTACTTGGCTTCTTTTTTCTTATTTTTATTTTTTATGTTTTGAGATGAAGTCTCGCTCTGTCACCCAGGCTGGAGTGCACTGGCCCCATTTCGGCTCAGGGCAATCCCCACCTCCCTCGTTCAAGCAATTCTGCCTCAACCTCCTGAGTAGCTAGGATTACAGGCGTGCGCCACCACGCCTGGCTAATTTTCGTATTTTTAGTAGAGACAGGGTTTCACCATGTTGGCCAGGCTGATCTCGAACTCTTGACCTCGTGATCCACCCGCCTCGGCCTCCCAAAGTGCTGGGATTACCAGAGTGAGCCACCGTGCCCAGCCCCACTTGGCTTCTTTCTTTGAGCAGTTCCGTTCATTTTTTCCTGGCTATCTCACAAGTTCGCCTCCGCCCTGCGAAAGCTTCTTGACCCTCACAGTCCAGACCAGGCCTTCCTGTTAACTCCCATAACACCCTTTACTACTTCTTCAGAATGCAATGGTGATAACTGCAATTTAGTATCTGCGAAAGAATGTGCTGCACATTAGTCTTCCCAGTAGACTGTAAACTGTATAAGGATAAACACCATGTCTTCACTGCTCTGTGAGGCTCCACACCAAACCCCACATAGGAGGTGAATAAATGAATGAATCAATGACTTGGACCCTATTCAGAAGGGCTGGGCTGAGTAGGAGGAAATCTGCCACCTGAATATAAAAACTTTAGGGGAATGAGGGTCACATTGTTCCCAGAAACTTGCATTCATCTACCTGTTTTAAGGACTGCTTCAAGAAATAAAGTAACTAAAATAGTAAAAAGCACATGAGAGTGCCCTATGACTATCAACTCCACCTATCTCTATAAGCCAGAAAAGGGAGGATTCCCCAGTGTGCTTCTCTCATAAACCAGGCTGACATGCCAGCCAGCAGACGACCGACGGATTCTAGAAGCCCGGCTCTCCTTGAAAAGGAACCTATGAATGCCTTTAAAATCCCACATACAGCCGGGCGCGGTGGCTCACGCCTGTAATCCCAGCACTTTGGGAGGCCGAGGCGGGTGGATCACGAGGTCAAGAGATCGAGACCATCCTGGTCAACATGGTGAAACCCCGTCTCTACTAAAAATACAAAAATTAGCTGGGCATGGTGGCACGTGCCTGTAGTCCCAGCTACTCAGGAGGCTGAGGCAGGAGAATTGCT
>PVKV010006517.1:0-35590 GCA_004027835.1 Alouatta palliata
CTATGTTTAGTGCCTCTTTCAGGAGCTCTTGTAAAGCAGGCCTGGTGGTGATGAAATCTCTGAGTACTTGCTTGTTCACAAAGGATTTTATTTTTCCTTCACTTATGAAGCTTAGTTTGGCTGGATATGAAATTCTGGGTTGAAAGTTCTTTTCTTTAAGGATGTTGAATATTGGCCCCCATTCTCTTCTGGCTTGTAGAGTTTCTGCTGAGAGATCTGCTGTGAGTATGATGGGCTTCCCTTTGTGGGTAACCCGATCTTTCTCTCTGGCTGCCCTTAGCATTTTCTCCTTCACTTCAGCCCTGGTGAATCTGACGATTATGTGCCTTGTGGTTGCTCTTCTTGAGGAATATCTTTGTGGTGTTCTCTGTATTTCCTGAACTTGAATATTGGCCTGCCTTCCTAGGTTGGGGAAGTTCTCCTGGATAATACTCTGAAGAGTATTTTCCAGCTTGGATTCATTCTCTCCATCACATTCAGGTACACCTATCAAACGTAGATTAGGTCTTTTCACATAGTCCCACATTTCTTGGAGACTTTGTTCATTCCTTTTTACCCTTTTTTCTCTACTCTTGCCTTCTCGGTTTTTTAAATTGAGTTGATCTTAGAGCTCTGATATCCTTTCTTCTGCTTGGTCGATTTGGCTGTTCAAACTTGTGTATGCTTCACAAAGTTCTTGTGTTGTGTTTTTCAGCTCCATCAATTCACTTACATTCCTCTCTAAGTTGGTTATTCTCGTTAGCATTTCATCAAATTGGTTCTTAGTTTCTTTGCGTTGTGTTAGAACAAGTTCTTTTAGCTCACTGAAGTTTCTTATTACCCACCTTCTGAAGCCTGATTCTGTCATTTCATCACACTCATTGTCCATCCAGCCTTGTTCCTTTGCTGGTGAGGAGTTGTGATCCCTTGTAGAAGGAGAGGCGTTCTGGTTTCAGGTGTTTTCCTCCTTTTTGCGCTGGTTTCTTCCCATCTTTGTGGATTTATCTATGTGTGGTTTTTGTGGTTGGTGATTTTCAGATGGGGTCTCTCACTGGATGTCCAGTTTGTGGATGATGAAGTTATTTCTTTCTGTTTCTTAGTTTTCCTTCTAACAGTCTGGCCCCTCTGCTGTAGGACTGCTGAGGTGCACTCCCGGCCCTGCTTGCCTGGGGATCACCTGCAGTGGCTGTAGAACAGTAAGGGTTGCTGCCAGTTTCTTCTTCTGCTATCTTTGTCCCAGAAGATTACCCACCAGATGTCAGTCTGAGCTCTCCTTTATGAGGTGACTCGTTGGATATACAGGGGTCAGGGAGCTGCTTGAGGTGACAGAGTGTTCTTTATAGTAGCTCACGTGCTGAGCTGTGAGCTCTGTTGTTCATTCAGAGTTGCTGGGCAGGTACGTTTAAGTCTGCTGCAGCAGAACTCATAAACCCCTTTTTTTTTCCCCAGGTGCTCTGTCCCGAGGAGTTAGGGCTTTATTTATGAGTTTCCCTTGTGCTGCTGCCTTTTTCTCAGGGCTGCCTTGCCCAGCGATGAGGCAGCCTACTCACTGCCTGCAGAGGCTTTGCTGAGCTGCTGTGGGCTCTGCCTAGCTGCCGTGTGAACTTCCCTGCAGTCCAGTTTATACCGGTGTAGTTAGAACTGCCTCTGCAATGGCAAACTACCTCCGTAGCGGCAGACTGCCTCAGTAATGGCGGACGCCCCTCCCCCACAGAGCTGGACCGTCCGGGGTTCAGCTGTGCTTGCTGTGAAACTCTCGATCCAGAGCGTTTTCGATGGCTATTTTTTTGTGGGGGTGGGACCAGCCGAGCCTGATCACCTGGCTCCCTGCCTCAGAACGTCTTTTTTAGTTGAATGGTCGACTGTCTCCCAGTTGTTCCAGCTGCCTGTTGAAAAGGCACCGGGATCTGTGTGACCCACTGCGCCGGCTGAAACCACGGGTGCTGGCGTTTTTTTTTTTTTTGCCTGGGAAATCTCCTGTCCTGGCAGCCTATTTCAGTCCCCTTTTTTAATCTGATGAATGGGTGGCTCTGCCTTCCCAGAGCTCCAATTGCCAGCTAAAACGGCACCCGGACCCACGTATTTTGTATGGGGAACCGCTGCGCCGGGGCGCCACTCCAAACAGGGGCAGTGAGAACAGCCACGCCAGCGAAAACAGCGGTGCTGGCCGCGCTGGCAAAAATAGCTGCGCCGGCCAAACCAGCTGCGCTGGCAACCCTTGGGGCTCCTCCCCCTGGGAATATCCTGGTCTGTGGGCAATAAAAATCCGTCTGGGAATGTGGCGTCCACTCACCCTCCACGCTTTCACTGGGAGCTGCAATCCTCAGCTGCTCCTAATCGGCCATCTTTGATCAGGTCCCATCAAGTCTTTTATGTTCTTCTCTAAGCTGTTTATTCTAGTTAGCGTTTTGTCTAACCTGTTTTCAAGGTTCTTAGTTCCTTTGAATTGGGTTAGAACATGTTCCTTTAACTCAGAGAAGTTTGTTATTACCCACCTTCTGAAGCCTGCTTCTGTGAACTCATCAAACTCATTATCTATCTAGTTTTGTTCCCTTGCTGGTGAGGAGTTGTGATCCCTTGGAGGAGGAGAGGTGTTCTGGTTTTTGGTGATTTCAGCCTTTTTGCACTGGTTTCTTCCCGTTTTCATGGATTTATCTACCTTTGGTCTTTGAAGTTGATGAATTTCAGCTGGGGTCTCTGAGTGGACATTCTTTCTGTTGTTGTTGAAGCTATTAATTTCTGTTTTTTAGGTTTCCTTCTAACAGTCAGGCCCCTTTGTTGCAGGGCTCCTGGAGGTCCACTCCAGAACCTGCTTGCCTGGTAATTACCTATGGGGCTGCAGAACAGCAGGGATTGCTGTCTGTTCCTTTTTCTGGTAGCTTTGTCTCAGAAGCATACCTGCCAGATGTCAGCCAGAGTTCTGTATGAAGTGTTTCTTTGGATATACACGGATCAGGGAACCACTTGAGGAGGCATTCTGTCCCTTATCAGAGCCCAAGTGCTATACTGGGAGCTCCATTGCTCCCTTCAGAGCTGCTGGGCAGGGACGTTTAAGTCTGCTGCAGCAGAACTCACAACCATCCCTTTTCCCAGGTGCTCTGTCTCAGGTAGTTGGGGCTTTATTTTTAAGTCCCTGATGTGCTGCTTCCTTTTTTCAGAGACACTCTGCCTAGTAAGGAGTGAGTCTAGTCACAGTCTGCCTGCAGAGGCATTGCTGAGCTGCCACTGGCTTTGCTGAGCTGCTGTGTAAACTTCCTTGTTTACACGAGTAAGGGTAGATCTGCCTCGGTAATGGCAGAATGCTTCAGTAATGGTGGACGCCCTTTCTCCCACCGAGCTCAACCATCCCGGGTTGAGCTCAATCTGCTGTGCTAGCTGTGAAAATCTTAAGCTAGTGGGTTTCAGATTGCTGGTCTTTGTGGTGGTGGGACCCTCCAATCTAGATCACTTGGCTCCCTGTCCTCAGCCCTCTTTTTTTTTTTTTTTTTTTTTTTCAGGGGAATGGGTGGCTCTGTCTTGCAGGTGTTCCAGGCACCAGTTAAAATGGCCACCCAGATTTGTGCTGAAAACCCGCAGCATTGGCTAAAACGTCCACCCAGATTTGTGCTGGAACCCAATGTACTTGTCAGCCCAGCAGGAATCTCCTGGTCTGCAGGCTGTAAAGACTGTGGGAGAAGTGTATTATCTGAATTGGAGGACCGGAGTGGCTGGAAAAGTCCTTGATGGCCTCTGCTGGGTAGAAGCGGGGGTCCTATGGCCTGTTGCACTTACTGGGTTAGGCAGTGCCCCACCCTGCCTCAGTTTGCCCTTCTTGGGCTACACCCACTGTTCAACCAGTCCTATTGAGATGAACCTGGTGCATTGGTTGGAAATGCGGAGATCACTCACCTTCTGCATCGCTCTCATTGGGAACTTGGGAACTGCACTTCAGAGGTGTTCCTATTCAGCCATCTTGGTGGAAGTCTCCCTGAAATTTTATTTTTTAGTTGAGTCTCTGTCATGTTTTGTTATCAGTATGATGTCGGTCTCATAAAATGAGTTAGGAAGAATTCCTTCTTTTCATATTTTTTGGAATAGTTTCATAAGAAATGGTAACAGCTCCTCTTTGTATCTCTGGTAGGATTCGGCTGTGAACCCATCTAGTCCTGGACTTTTTTTGTTGGTAGTCTATTAATAGTTGTGTCAACTTCAGAACTTGTTATTGATCTATTCAGGGATTGAACTTCTTCCTGGTTTAGTCTTGGGAGGGTGTAAGTGTCCAGGAATTTATCCATTTCTTCTTGAGTTTTTGTTTTATGTGCATAGAGGTGTTTGTAGTAACCTCTGATGGTAGTTTGTATTTCTGTGAAATTGGTGGTGATATCCCCTTTATCATTTTTTATTGCATCTATTTGAATCTTCTCTTTTATTCTTTATTAGTTTGGCTAGTGGTCAATCTATTTTATTGATCTTTTAAAAAAACCAGCTCCTCGATTCATGTTTTTGAAGGGTTTTTTGTGTCTCTATCTCCTTCGGTCCTGCTCTGATCTTAGTTATTTCTTGTCTTCTGCTAGCTTTTGAATTTGTTTGCTCTTGCTTCTCTAGTTAGTTTTTTGTATCTCTATCTCCTTCAGTTCTGCTCTGATCTTAGTTATTTCTTGTCTTCTGCTAGCTTTTGAATTTGTTTGCTCTTGCTTCTCTAGTTCTTTTAATTTTGATGTTAGGGTGTCAATTTTAGATCATTCCTGCTTTCTCTTGTGGGCATTTAGTGGTATACATTTCCCTCTACACACTGCTTCGTGTTCCAGTGATTCTGATACATTGTGTTCCTGTTCCCATTGGTTTCAAAGAACATCTTTATTTCTGCTGTCATCTTGTTATTTACCCAGTAGTCATTTAGGAGCAGGTTGTTCAGTTTCCATGTAGTTGTGTGGTTTTGAGTGAGTTTCTGAATCCTGAGTTCTAATTTGACTGCACTGTGGTCTGAAAGACTGTTATGATTTCCATTCTTTTGCATTTGCTGAGGAGTGTTTTACTACCAATTATGTGGTCAATTTTAGAATAAGTGCGATGTCGTGCTGAGAAGAATGTATATTCTGTTGACTTGGGGTGGAGAGTTCTGTAGAGGTCTATGAGGTCTGCTTTGTCCATAGCTGAGTTCAAGTCCTGGATATCCTTGTTAATTTTCTGTCTCATCGATCTGTCTCATATTGACAGTGGGGTGTTAGTGTCTCTCACTATTATTGTGTGGGAGTCTGATTCTCTGTATACGTCTGTAAGAACTTTATGAATCTGGGTGATCCTGTATTGGGTGTATATAAATTTAGGCTAGTTAGCTCTTCTTGTTGCATTGATCCCTTTACCATTATGTAATGTTCTTCTTTGTCTCTTTTGATCTTTGTTGGTTTAAAGTCTGTTTTATCAGAGACTAGGTTTGCAACTCCTGCTTTTTTCTTTTCTTTCCATTTGCTTCGTAAGTATTCCTCCAACCCTTTATTTTGAAGCTATGTGTTTCTGCACGTGAGATGGGTCTCCTGAATATAGCACACCAATGGGTCTTGACTCTATCCAATTTGCCATTCTGTATCTTTTAATTGGGGCATTTAGCCCATTTACACTTAATGTTAATATTGTTATGTCTGAATTTGATCTTGCCATTATGATGCTAGCTGGTTATTTTGCCCATTAGTTGATGTAGTTTCTTTACAGTGTCAATGGTCTTTACAATTTGTTATGATTTTGCAGTGGCTTTTACTACTTGTTTCTTTCCATATTTACTGTTTCCTTCAGAAGCTCTTGTAAGGCAGGCCTGGTGGTGACAAAATCTCTCAACATTTGCTCATCTGTAAAATATTTTATTTCTCCTTCTCCTTAGTTTGGCTGGATATGAAATTCTGGGTTGAAAATTACTTTCTTTAAGGATGTTGAATATTGCCTCCCCCCCTCTTCTGGCTTGCAGGGTTTCTGCTGGGAGATCTGCCATTAGTCTGATGAGCTTCCCTTTGTGGGTAACCCGACCTTTCTCTCTGGCTGCCCTTAATATTTTTTCCTTCATTTCAACGTGGGCAAATCTGACAATTACGTGTCTTGGGGTTGCTCTTCTCAAAGAGTATCTTTGTGGTGTTCTCTGTATTTCCTGAATTTGAATGTTGGCCTGTTTTGCTAGGTTGTGGAAGTTCTCCTGGATAATAACCTGAAAAGTGTTTTCCAGCTTCGTTCCATTCTCCCCGTCACTTTCAGGTATACCAATCAATTGTAGATTTGGTCTTTTCAATTAGTCCCATATTTCTTGGAGGTTTTGTTTGTTTCTTTTCATTCTTTTTCCTCTATTCTTGTCTTCTCACTTTATTTCATTGAGTTGATCTTCAATCTCTGATATTCTTTCTTCTGCTTGATCAATTCAGCTATTGATACATGGGTATGCTTCATGCAGTTCTCATGCTGTGTTTTTCAGTTCCATCAGGTCATTTATGTTCTTTTCTAAGCTCATTACTCTAGTTAGCTATTCATCTAATATTTTATCCAAGTTCTTAGCTTCCTTGCATTGGGTTAGAACATACTCTTTAGCTTGGAAGAGTTTGTTATTACCCACCTTATGAAGCCTACTTTTGTCAATTTGTGAAACTTATTCTCCATCCACATTTGTTCCCTTACTGGCAAAGAGTTATGACCTTTGGAGATTAGCCATTCAGGTTTTTGGAAGTTTCAGGCTTTGTGTGCTGGTTTCTCCCCATCTTTGTGGATTTATGTACCTTTGATCTTTGAAGTCAGTGACCTTCGGATGCGGTTTCTGAGTGGATGTCCTTTTTGTTAATGTTGATGCTATTCCTTTCTGTTTGTTAGTTTTTCTTCTAACAGTCAGGCCCCTCTGCTGCAGGTCTGCTGGAGGTCCACCCCAGACCCTGTTTGCCTGGGTATCACCAGCGGAGGCTGCAGAACAGTAAAGATAGTGTCTGCTCCTTCTTCTGGAAACTGCGTTCCAAAGAGGCATCCACCAGATGCCAGCCAGAGCTCTCCTGTATGAGGTGTCTGTCGGCCCCTATTGGGAGGTGTCTCCCAGTCAGGATACATGGGGGTCAGGGACCCAGCTGAGGAGGCAGTCTGTCCCTTATCAGAGCTTGAAAGCCATGCAGTGAGATCCACTGATCTCTTCAGAGCTGCCAGGCAGGGACGTTTAAGTCTGCTGAAGCTGTGCCTACAACTTCCCAGGTGCTCTGTCCCAGGGAGGTGGGGGTTTTATCTGTAAGTCCCTGACTGGGGCTGCTGCCTTTTTTTCAGAGATGCCCTGCCCAGGGAGGAGGAAATCTAGGGAGGCTGTCTGGCTGCAGTGGCTTTGTTTACACTGTGTGGGTAAAACTGCCTACCCAAGCCTCAGCAATGGCAGATGCCCCTTCCCCCACCAAGCTCCAGTGTCCCAGGTCCAGTTCAGACTGCTGTGTTGGCCATGAGAGTTTCAAGCCAGTGGATTGTAGCTTGCTGGTCTCCATGGAAGTGGGATCAGCTGAGCAAGACCACTTGGCTCCAATGGCTTCAGCCCCCTTTCCAGGGCATTGAGCAGTTCTGTCTCTCTGGCATTCCAGGAACCACTGGGGCATGTAAGAAAAACTTCTGTGGCTAGTTGTGTCTGCTCAAATGGCCATCCAGTTTTGTGCTGGAAACAAAGAGGGCTGGTCGTGTAGGCACTGGAGGGAATCTCCTAGTCTGTGGGTTGCAAAGACTGTGGGAAAAGTGCAATATCTGGGCCAGAGTGCACAGTACAGTCCCTAATGGCTTCCCTTGGCTAGGAGAGGGAGACCCTACCCTACTTTGGCTCACCCTCGTTGGGCTGCACCCACTGTCCAACCAGCCCCAATGAGATGAACCAGGTACCTCAGTTGGAAATGTAGAAATCACCCACCTTCAGTGTTGATATCGCTGGGAGCTGCAGACTGGAGCTATTCCTATTCAGCTATCTTGCCAGCAATCTCCTCTTTGTTTCTTGTTGTTGTTGTTGTTAACTCCTAAATTTCTCCTCACTGAGCCTCCAACAATTGTTTAATTAAGTTTTCCCTATTCTTGTACTGATTCCTCTTGGAGCATTCTGCTCATGGATTTCTGCTTTTTTTGGTAAACTGTGGTTCTTCTGTATGCATCTGTCTCTAATTTTGAGAGCAGCATGTTTGTCCTGTGAACTCTGTTCTTTGATGGATTTAAGAAAAATTGTTAATTTTCAGATTGTTAGCTCTTTTCTTGTTATTTGCTGGGATTGATGAGTTCCATGCTCTTTACATGCTAGACTGGAAAGAAAAAGATTTTGGGTGTGGTTTTAAATTTTCTTTGAGACTTTCTCATTGTCCCATGGATTATTTAGAAATGTGCTGTCAAAGTGTTTAGAGAGTTTTATTACTGTCTTTCCATTATTAATTTCTAGTTATTTTACACTGTAGTCAGAATGCACAGTCTATAATGACTGCACTTCTTTTCAATTTGTTGAGACTTTTTTAGGCCCAGGATATGGTCATTTTTTGTATATGCTTTATCTGAGCTTGAATATCTATACTACTACTGAGTGTAGCACTCAACGTATATCAATTAGATTGTGTTGGCTGACTGTATTTTTCACTTCTATATTCTTTTTTTTTTAAGAGACAGGGTCTCCGTCACTCAGGCTGGAAAGCACTGGCATGATCATAGTTCACTGCAGTCTCAACTCCTGGACTCAAGTGATCCTCCCTCCTCAGCCTCCCAACTAGCTGCAACTACAGGCACGTGTCATCACACCCAGCTAATTTTGTTACTTTTTGTAGACAAGGTCTTGCTATGTAGCCCAGACTGGTCTCAAACTCCTGGCTCCTGGCCACAGGCAATCCTCTCACCTTGGCCTCTCAAAGTGCGGGGATCACAGGTGTGATCCACCATGGCTGGCCTTTCAGTTCTATATTCTTGATGACTTTCTATCTAGTAGCTTTATGAGTTGGTGAGAGGTGGATGTTGGAGTCCCCATATATAACTGTGGGTTTCTCTCTCTCATTTCACTAGTTTTTCTTTTATGTATTTTGATATTCTGATTTTTGGTTTGTACACATTTAAGATTATTATGCCACTCTGATAGAGTGATCCTATAATCATTGTTATGTCCCTCTTTGTAATAATTATTTTGCTATAAAGTATATTTTATTAGATATTAATATAGACAATCTCTTCCCATTCTTTTATTTTTAAAACACCTATGTTGTTAAATTTGAAATGATTTCTACTCTTCTCATCTGTCTTTTGACTGGTATATTTAGATCACATATATTCAAGGTAGTTGTTGATATTTTAGCACTTAAGTCAGACATTTTAGTATTTGTTTTCTATTTATTTCCTTTGGTTCTTGTTCTCAATGTCCTGTGCATTACTTGAACATTTTAAGGATTTCATTTAGATTTATTTATAGTGCTTTTGAATGTATGCCTTGTATAATTTTGTAGTGGTTACTCAGGGTATTAAAAAATACCCATGTGACTTAGTCTCTGAGTATTAACATTTTACCACTCTGTGAAGTGTGGAAACCTTAAATCCATTTAGGTCCCTTTATTTATCCACTTTTAAAATACCATTGTCTTGAGTACCAGATGGCGTTACAATTTGTTTTAATAATCAATTTTGATCTATAAAACTTAGGAGGAGAACAAGTCATTTTACATACTCTTCTCTATTGTTCCTCTTCTTTCCTGTACTGTATTATTTCGTCTTTCATTATTTCCTTTCTGTTGGAAGAATTTCATTTCACCGATATCTAAGAGTAGGTCTGCAAGCAATGAATTCTTTTAGTTTTCCTTCAACTGAGGATATCTTTACTTCCCATTTATTCCTGAAAGATAATTTTACCGATAATATAATTTGAAGCTGATAGTTTTTTGTTTGTTTCCTATCAGCCATTAAAAACTTTTGTCCCATTTTCTTTTTTCTGGCTTTCAGTTTCACATGAAAAATCCACTTTCATTTGATATTTTCCTGTCAATAATACATCATTTTCTCTGGCTGTTTTCAATATTCTTTCTTTGTCTTTAGTTGTCAGAAGTTTAATCATCATGTATCCTGGTATGAGTCTTTTGGTGGTTTATTCCCTTCAGGATTTGCTCAGTTTCTTGAATCTGTAGGTTTGTATCTTTCACTAAATTTGAAAATTTTTCAGGCATTATTTCTTCAAGTACTCCTTCGGTCCTGCTCTCTTTCTCCTTTCTTGGACTCAAGATATGAATGGTTTTGAAATTTAATTATTTTTTATTACACGAGTCTCTGAAGTTTGATTTTTTTTTTTTTTTTTTGCTTTCTCTTTTTTTAGAACTGGGTAAATTCCATTTATATATCCTCAAGTGCACTGATTCTCTTATCTGTTATCTCCATTCTACTAGGAACTCATTCAGTGAGTTTTTGGTTTCTCTTCTGTTACTGTTACTGGTGGAGGAGATCCGAGTTATCCCAAGTTACCAGTGGCATATCTGTATGGGTTTGCAGCAACTTCAGTCCTCCTCAGTAGAAATAATTTGACTGAGGGGCATAAAGCAGAAGAAGAGACCAAGGCAAGTTTTAGAGCAGGAGTGGAAGTTTATTTGAAAAGCTTTAGAACAGTAAGGAAAAAAACAGAAAGGAAAGGAAAGAAGGAAAGTGCAACCTGGAAGACAGCCAAGTAGATGACTTGAGAAACCAAGTGGACAGCTTGACTTCTTGACTTTATACACTGGCATACTTCCAGGATCTTATTGGGAAGCTGCTGATCAGTGTTTTAAGTGTTTTCTATCTATTAGGAGACTGACTTTCCCTGGCACTGGCTTCGACCAATTCTTACCTTAGAGAAACTGTTAACAATCGCCTGTCAGCCAAAGGTCACCCAACACTCCTGGTGTGTGTGTGTTGAGGAGCCCTCTCCTGCCCTGCTCATACTTGACTACTTACCTACTGTAACATTATTGTATCTTTCAGTTGTACCATTACCATTTCGTATGGCTTTTATATTTTATTATTATTATTTTTAGGCAGGGTCTCTGTCACCCAGGCGGGAGTGTAGTGGTGCAATAACAGCTCACTGTAGCCTCAACCGACTCAGCTCAAATGATCCTCCCTAATAGCTTCTGAAGTAGCTAGGACCACAGGCTCGCACCAACATGACCCAGCTAATTTTTGTATTTTCTACAGAGAAGGGGAGTTTTGCCATGTTGCTCAGACTGGACTCAAACTCCTGGGCTCAAGCAATCTGCCTGCCTCAGACTCCCAAAGTGCTGGGACCATGCCTCACTTTCATTTTTTTTTTTTTTTTTAATGGAGTCTCACTCTGTCACCCAGGCTGGAGTGCAGTGGCACAATCTCGGCTCACTGCAACCTCTGCCTCCCGGGTTCAAGCAAATCTCGTCTCAGCCTTCTGAGCAGCTGGGACTACAGGCACACACCATCAGGCCTGGCTAATTTTTCTATTTTTAGTGGAGACAGTGTTTTACCATATTGGTCAGGCTGGTCTCTAACTCCTGACCTCAGGTAATCCACTCGCTGTGGCCTCCCAAAGTGCTGGGATTACAGGCGTGAGCCACTGCACCCAGCCTCATTTGGTTCTTTTAAAAATAACTTTTATTTCTTTGCTGAAATTTTCCATTTTTTTCATTTGTTTCAAATGATTATTCCTTTTTGAATCCTTTCTATGATGGCAGTTTTAAAATCCTAGTCAGGTAATTCCGACATCTGATTTATCTCAGTGTTGATGTCCCTCAATTGTCTTTTTTAATTCAAATTGTGAGTTTTCTATTACATCCTGGACATTTTGTCTATTATGTTAGGAGACTAACTTTAAACTTTCTATTTTAGCAAGCAGTCACCTTGTTTAGCTTTCCCATGCAGATCCTCTTCTACCTTTGTCAGCCATCATTCCAGTAAAGTTTAGTTTTTGAAGGCTTTTTGGTGCTATTTTGGTCTGATTGGTTTGTCTGGTGCCATTCAGGCTCCTCCTATTTTCTGTTTGTGCTGCCTGAGGGGAGCAGAAATGGTTTCCCTAGGCCTGTTGCCCAGTGTCTGTCAGTTGGGCATGGAACTTGCAGGCCTGCAGTGTCAAAGAGGCTTCCTTGCCTAGTCCCTTGTTTTGACAGGGCCCACATCTGCCTCTGGAGATGAGTGGTCATCCTGGGATGAGCACTTACGGCAGGGCCTCTTTTTCTGATGTCTCCTGGCTGCCCATGTCTCTGAGTGGGGAAGGGCCTGGCTGCTCATTGTTAGTGGGGATTAGGGATGTCTTGATGTCTTGATGAATACCGCTTGATGATGTTGTCAGGCTCACCTCTTGTTGGAGGGACTCCTGTTTGATCTCAGGGATGAATAAGCCTATCTGGGCTGCCTTCTCTTGTTAGGTTGGGGGTCAAGAAATACCCAGCCTGGACTTACATCTTGTTGGGTGACAGGATATAAAACACCTTGCTGCTGTGTTGTTACTCCAGCCCTGGGATCCCAAACCAGCTCTCCTTCAAACCACCTTTCAGAGTTCTACTTTGCTTGTCACTTGTGTTATTTCCAGGCCTTATGGTTGTACTTAGTGGAAAGAAATAGTGAGAAATGAATCTGCACTGTCTTGTCTGGACTGGAAGTCCAATCAATAGGATTTTAGAGTATGAAAGTATCAAGATAGACAATATTTTCAGTCAGTCCTATGTTCTAGTAGCCTACATACCAGCTTGGTAACTTTGAACAAGTCTCGTTATTTCAGCCATATAAAATATATTTAAAGCTCCCAGCCCAAGACCTAGCACAGATGAACTATTCAATAGGTATTCAGCCTTTTCCTAGAAATCATCTAGTTCAAACCACCTGTCTTAAATACAAGGTACCAGAGGCTTAGAGAAACAAGGTAGCCTTTCAAATGTGCTGTGCCTTACATATACCCAAGCAGCATTTTTCCCCCAAAGACCAACACATACTCCATTACTACTCGATTTTGTTCCTTGCTTCTATAGTTAGTTCTAGTTCAGTTGGACAGGATTTGAAGATTGAAATTAATAATACCAATTTATATTGGAAAAGTACTTCCATATTTGCAAAGTGCTTTTGCAGTTACAATTTCCCTTGGCTGTCGCAATCACAGCATGAGTCTGGCAGGGTAGAGATTATTCCTGTTTTGCAAATAGGAAACAATAGGTCAGGGGGCTTACTTATCCAGAAGCACTTTCTCATTTAGAGGCTTCCTTTGACACCCTCTCTCCTGTGAAACTAGGCCTTTATTGAATGACAGGAGGTTGTGAACATAGTTGATTTCAGAGTGCCCAGCTTGCCACACCCTCACTCACAGCTAACACAGTGTATTACCTTGAGACTACAGAGTGAATAAATTCCAAGATCAGGCTTATGTTCTATACAAAGTACCATAAAAATTTGGAGCTCAATTATCCTTAGAGTTTGATATGGTTTGGATATGTGTTCTCGCTCAAATCTCATGTTCATTTGTAATCCCCAGTGTTGGAGGTGGGGATCCTTCATTAATGGTTTAGCATCATCCACTTGGTGCTGTTCTCCTGAGAATGAGTTCCTGTGAGATCTGGTTGTTTAACCATGTGTAGCAACTCCCTCTTCACTCTCCTGCTCCTGCCACGTGAGATGCCTCGCTCCCCCTTTGTCTTATGTTGTGATTGTAAGTTTTCCTGAGGCCTCCCCAGAAGTCAAGCAGATGCCAGCATCATGCTTCCTGTACAGCCTATGGAACTGTGAGCCAATTAAACCTCTTCTTGATAAATTATCCAGTCTCAAGTATTTCTTTATAGCAACGGGAGAAAGGATTGGTACAGAGTTTGTTGGTTAAAAAAAAATCCTATAAGAATAGATGAAATTACCCATCTGTATAGGTCACCTCAGGGAAAGCAGTTACCTCAAATCAGAAAGGAGGCTGTTGAATTCTAACCAAAGAAAATAGGGTATAGCTCAGAAAGGCAAGACTGAAATTTGATATAAAAGAAAGCTGTAGCATGGTTAACAATAGGAGGGTGGTTGAATAAACTATAGTTCATATACTGAGATACTATGTTGCCATTAAAATAGCAAAATAAACCTATATCTGTTGAAATGGAAAGATGTTCAAAATTAAATGAGACTATTATATAGGAGTAAACAGTATAGTCCTATTTTCTTCTCTGTGCACGTAGATTTCTCTCTGCATAAATTATGATGTCTTCTTTTTTGGTTCTCTATATTTTTAAATTATCCTGTAATGAACAAAGATTATTGGGTAATTTAGCCTAATACATTACATTGTAATCTGATTGTATAAAGACAATACGTCAAGAGTAGGAAGGGGCAGAAAGGAGTTGAAAAAGGAAGCATAAGAGTAAGAACTTGTCAGTGTAATCAGCAGCATCAGGGGTGAAAGTAGGAGGCTGACTAACACTTTTTGACTTTTTTTTTATGTGCCAGGGACTTTACCAGGTAGTACTTTACATGTTACCTCTGTTAACTTGCACAATGATCCTGGGTGGTAGGTACAATTATCATTCCCATTTTATAGGTAAGACATTTGAGGCTGAGAGAGAGAAAATGACTTGCCCAAAGCCACTGGACTAGCAGAGCCAGGACTAGAACCCAGGTCTCTCTGTATTCCACTCACTGGAGGCCCTGATCATGTGGTCCCCAGAGAGAGAAGCTCTTTTGAGGACTGGAGGAAATAACCCCCAAGTTCATGAGTGGGAATTCTTACTGGGAGAGGAGGTGGCCGGGGCAGGAGAGAAGGCCCTGGAAGGGGAGGAAAAGCTTGGTCTCTGAACAGGTCTGTCCCCAATGTGAATAAACAAACTGGTATACTGTCAGCACTCTTTTATGAGTTAAGTTGGTGTCAGTCTTTCCCTCACAGCTGGTCAATGGCAGTGCTCTTAAGAACCAGGTGCCCTGATACCTTTCTTGTTTTATTTTAACATCAACAGAGAATATTTTAACCTATCTTCAGATTCTGTTGTTATAAGGTGGTTCATCTGTTGAGGCTAGGAGGGCGTACCATTTTTGGAGGTATGCCATCTTTTATTTGTAGCTAATACACAACAACTTCACACATGCAAAAGACTGAAGGTTTTTAATTTTGGACAAAAAACACTGTATCATCCAAACATTTACAAGCTGTAACACAACTGCAGTAGAGGGCCAGTAAGCATCTGTGGCACTGGACAAAACAACTGGCAGTGAACATCTTCACTTGGTCATACATCCATACCTCAGTGGTGTGAAATGCTCAAGGTAACACATGACAGGGAATTAAAATCAATCATTCACACTGTTGTACCTTGGCAAGTTCAGACTTGAGCTGCTGTAACGGCGTCAGTCTGTAAACCTGGAGCTAATAAAAAGTCAGGTTCTTAAAGAATCTATATAGTTCAATTCTGAATTATACATCAGTTGCATGATCTTCACGCAGGTATGTGGCTGACATTAACATATTACAGATAACACTGGTCATATACTTGAATCTCACTTTTAAAGTTGCCTGATAATATATCCCAGAGAAAAGGCCAATTGCTTCACTTTGGTTTGTATCTCTGGCTTGGCATGTCTCAAAGTTCTTATTAAACTTAACTAAAAAATATCAAAGTAAGAAGCTTTACACTAGTAGAGTTTCTAAATTCTTGGACAAATCCTCTTCATCTGAATGCCCAAATAACCTATGAGATCAGATGCTACTAAAGTTCCAGTAAACACACATACACACACACACACACACACACACACACACACACACACACACAGCTATACCATGGGCTATATTCTGAAAGGGCTGAACCTGTTAGCTGTTCCTAAGTCAGAGGCATTGTCAAAGTAGAATATACAACATGCTCTGTTTCAGAAGCAGTATATGTGCTCTGCTTCTCACTGGCATTCATGAAATAAATCACCCTGTCTGCAAATGCAAGTGAAGTGGAGACTTGGAGGCACTGTATGTGAACTGGTATGGCCAAATGTATGTGAAGTGGGACCAGAGGACATGGGTCTTTGAACAGTGATTATCTATGACTTTGGTGTATGTTTTTCACCTGACTGGTGAGAAACCCAATGATGCTTCAGCACAAGAAGCAAAAGGAGGGCTAAGGACTGATCTGCCTCAGGGACATACTAAGTGGAGAGAATACCACCTATCAGCCTTAACTCTCTAAAAATAAAAGAAAACCCAGGACTACATATCATAACGGAGAAAAGTGTTGACAACGAAAATACACAACTCATAGTATTCTTAAGGAAAGAGTTTCTACCAGTGTAAAGGCCTTAAAAAGAAAATACATTACTCTCAGTACCACTTGGAAAAGAAGACTTTTGGACCTTATTATGAACAATTTAATCTCAAGGAGCACATGAAATTTTAAATAATTGGAATGCTGGTAATCATGAATAAGTATATACTCTTTTTATTGAACTGGCCAGGTGTATTTCTTTATTACTCTCTTCCACTCACCTTTCCCACCTCCTTCTCTACAACTAGGATTCTGTAAGAGCTGGTGTAGGGCCCTCTAAAAAGTTAGAGTATGAAGCCATGAAAATGGTTGAAAGGTTAATAAAGCTTTGGAAGAGAAAAAGGCTTTTAGGTTACCCCCAATGCTTTAAAAAGCACCAAGGGACAGGGCACCAGACTTAACATGCCAACTTCTCAGTTCCTGCAAGACCCATGGATCTAAATGAGACAGCTGCTTTCAAAGCACAGTTGTCTTTTGTGAAAACAAGTCACAAATCACAGAGAATGTAACATACTTTTACTTGCATTGACATGTAAAGGAGACATGAGCTGCCAAGACTCGTGACAATAGTAGTACTTCCTATTGAAAGTAAGGGAAAGACTGTCAGTCCCACAGCCAGGGAATCAGAGAAGACATGTTCTATAGGGCTTGAAAGCAGATGTTCTTTTTCTTTTTTCTTTGGAAAAGTTTCTACGCCACCATCACATACTTTGAAATCACAACCGCCTTTAAAAGGACAAGAAAACAAGAGTCGTTTATGACCTAACATCTTTCCCTCTGTCTGTTTGGTATTGCCTGACAGCCCAACCATTTCTTCACAGTATATTAAAACAAAAACAAAAACAAAAAAAACATAGGAATAACATGTAAGGCTTAAGCCATGTCTTTTTGTTTGTTTTTAAACGTCTACATCAAAAAGCAGGTGTAGATTTGGCACTTAGAATAAAGCAACCAGATTTGGAGAATCCGCCTGTATCATACATAGAATTCTGGGAGTAAGAGGCCTGAAGGTGGGGTAAAGATTTGGTTTAGATATCACTAAAGTATACATATTGGGAATTAATGGAGAAAGTGAGAATTATCTTCCTAGGTATAAACCAATCTGGAGTATAGTAAATCCCTTTCGAGAGAGGTATTTTAACGTAAATGTAATTTACATTTCCCTAAACAATTGTTTAGAAAAAAGGACACTTAATAAAATACTCTCACAGAGAGATTTCTCAGAAGTATATCAAAGCCTAATTAGCAGCAAGAAAAGTTGGGTGTTTAATAAAAGCCAGAATGTAACAAAGATCTGACATGATCATCTTTAGTTATTAAACTTCGCTTTCTACTAAATTAAAACCCAACTTAAATAGTTACCAATTAGGTTTGAAAAGCACCTCTTGAAAAGATTTGCATTCCTTTTGGCTGGAAGTGTTCTGAGAAAGGTCTCACTTCTAGTGAAGCGTGAGGGCTATCTCAGACAAAAGGTGCTTCATGCATGTTGGCAGGCAATGACGACTGACTTGCTGGTAATTGAACATAATTTCTAAGGCTACTTTCCAAAGATACATTTGTCTAATATATGCACCATAAGCTTTACATTCTTGTGGTTAGTTCTATATAGTTTCAGGTTTTCTTTCATAGAGCAAACCTTATTAGTGAATTTCTTCTTTAAAAAGTCAAAGTGGCTGGTTCCTCTCGGAGCGGAGACGGCAAATGGCGGACTTCGATACCTACGACGATCGGGCCTACAGCAGCTTCGGTGGCGGCAGAGGGTCCCGTGGCAGTGCTGTGGCCATGGTTCCCGTAGCCAGAAGGAGTTGCCTACAGAGCCCCCCTACACAGCATACGTAGGAAATCTACCTTTTAATATGGTTCAGGGTGACATAGATGCTATCTTTAAGGATCTCAGCATAAGGAGTGTATGGCTAGTCAGAGACAAAGATACAGATAAATTTAAAGGATTCTGCTATGTATTCGATGAAGTGGATTCCCTTAAGGAAGCCTTGACATATGATGGTGCACTGTTGGGCGATCGGTCACTTCGCGTGGACATTGCAGAAGGCAGAAAACAAGACAAAGGTGGCTTTGGATTCAGAAAAGGTGGACCAGATGACAGAGGCTTCAGGGATGACTTCTTAGGGGGCAGGGGAGGTAGTCGCCCAGGCGACCGGCGAACAGGCCCCCCCAATGGGCAGCCGTTTCAGAGATGGCCCTCCCCTCCGCGGATCCAACATGGATTTCAGAGAACCGACAGAAGAGGAAAGAGCACAGAGACCACGACTCCAGCTTAAACCTCGAACAGTCGCGACACCCCTCAATCAAGTAGCCAATCCCAACTCTGCTATCTTCGGGGGTGCCAGGCCCAGAGAGGAAGTCGTTCAGAAGGAGCAAGAATGAGCCTGCGGTTGGGAGGGAGTGGGGCTTGGGGGGGTGAGAGCAGGACCACGGCCTGGTGAGTCCCCGGGCGGCCGTCCTGCAGCCACCACTCCCGCGCCTGCCATTGGCCTCCTCACAGCGGAAATGGCTTGTGAGTGCATGTCAGCTGTTAAGAAGTGGTTTTCGTACATTCTGGGCTTTGCTGTATCTCTCTAGTGCCTGTCTGTGCGGTTCTTTCTTCCGCTGCTTCCCCATTTCCCTTCTGTCCTTTTCCTCCTGCTCCTTGTTTTCCCAGCAGCACACGGGGTTCCTCGGAGGAGCGGAGGTGGCCGCCGTGGGGTTGTTTGGGCTGGGGTGCTGCGTCATTTTTCTCCTTTGCTTTCTCTTTCTTTAGCCCCTGGCCCAACTCTGGGCATCTCCCTTCATTCCCTCAGTGCTTCTCTCTGACCTGCATGTTGAGTTCTGTATTGCTGGGGCTTCCAACAAAAACCAGAAGTCACTGACAGATGGAACTGCTCCTTGTTGGTGTTCAGCTGTGATGGACAGAGAGAATCACAGGCACCTTGATTTCACGCTAGGATCAAACTCTCTGCAGGGTCCTTCCCATTCCTGTTGAGAAGGGAGTCCTGGTTCTGTGACCCGTCCCCAGTGGACTGTCCAAGCAGATAGGCTCACACGAGAAACAGTGAGAACTGAAAGTGGGGGCCTGGAATAGTGGTAGGGAATCCACGGAGAAGAGACCGTGAATGCTTGCAGGTGTTCACGTGTGTTTGTTACCACTCTTACGAGGCCGAGTCCCAGCTAGTCAACTCTCACCAGGCGTGGTTGAGGCGCCCCTCTGGCCGGGTGCAGCGAATGGCCAGCTGGTTTCTTTTCCGCTGGGCCGAGGCACTTTGTGGGTGGAGGGGGTGGTGCTGACGCTGCGCTGGGCTGACTGCGGTGCTGACACGGCGCTTCCCCCGATCCCTGTTGGCTGTGTGTTTGTTTTGGTCTGTTCCTGGTATAGGCGACATGATGAGACTGTGCTTCCCACCTCTCCCCTTCAGTTCAGAGCCAAAATGGGTCTAGAATCTGGCTCTTTACTCATTTCCTTTGTTGAATTGAACTGTACTATGCAGAGCTGTCAGGAACCTTCAGCTAGCCGTAGAGGACTGCAGCTGTCTAGGTCTGGGGACACACCGGGTTGTTCCCATGTACAGGATTTAGCACTTACCTGGGGGTTAGTGCTAGGGCTTAGGCTTTAGAGCTTAACACCTGCGTGTGAACAGATGAAAAATCCTTCAGTACCCAAGTCCCAGTCTGTCCTGTGGGGAGCAGTTGAGGGGCGGCCGGCAGCAGGTGCCCAGGAAAGAGACCCTCGCCAGGTGCTGGCAGGGCCAGGGTGGCCTGGGCGCCCTGTGTGGTGTGCTTAGGAGTTCTCACCAGCCGTCATCCCTGGCTTCTCCTACTGTGTCTTTGTGACAAGGCCTCAGCAATCCACAGAACTCTCTCTCCTTCCTTCCACCTGTCGGCTTCTCTGCTTCCAAGATAAGAACCATTTGTGTAACACCAATACTTAACCTCCGAAAGACATGCATTATGTGGTGTAATCAAACCCGATGCTTTCAGGTGACCTGCTTACATCTTCAGTGTGGATAAGATAAAGAACAAAAATGCATCTAAACTTACGGGCAATCTAGTTGACTTTGCAGTGTAAGAATGGAATTCCAAACACTTAACACATTCAGCTATGACAGAAAGTGAATCTATGGATATGGTATTTTGTGAATGATCTTTTAAATAAAAGAAAACCTTACGTAATAAAAAAAAAAGTCAAAATGTTAGCTGTTAGTTAAGTTTGTTATTTAAGGTTGTTTATTACTGTGATAAATCTGTCATTTCATCAACGAAGTAAATAATTAATCAATTTTTAAAACAGTGGCCGTGGTAGAATCTGAGTCTGTCCACAAACACAGAAACAGAGCATGTCTCATGCTTAGAAAAGATAAGCAGTAACCCCAGGCCCGTGAAACTTGTGTAGAAAGCAGGCAGAGGTCAGATTAGTGGATGACAGTGGCAGGTGGTTAAATGCCTTCCAATTTAAGTAGAGCAGTCACATGAGAATGGAATTTCTGCTTGGGGAACTGGTAGGGTAGGACAGTGTGGGTAGGGAGTCATATTTCTTTCGCAGCATAGGTGTTACATCAGAGTATGAAGTGAAAGCCATTAATAGATCATCTTTTCTAGTACTCCTGCCAACTTACCTTCACAAGTTTCCTCACTATTGCTGGGCTCCTACCTACAGATAGCTACTCTGCTTTTACTAGTGTACAAATATCTGGATTCCATCTTTTTCTTCTCTCAGATTTTCAAATCCAACTGTAAAACCAAAAGGTGTTCAGTGTTGTAAACAAATAAGTGATTTTCATGAAGTTTTTTTTCTTAGTTCTGTATATGTTATATGCAAGCAATCATGGGACATGTTGGAGAGTAAAAATATCTAAGACCAAACTAACTGACCTCACAGATTTTGAGACTGAAATTGCTCCCATGGCCTTAATTAATAAAATAATACAGTCTTTAAAAAATTTTGTTTTCACTTTTGGAAATACCAGGGTTGTGGTTTACCAATTCTCAGCTTAGAATTACATTGAAAAGCCTTTCCTTTCACTATTGATTAATTTTGTTTTTGATCGAAGAAATAAGGTTAGGTACTATGTACTGTCCTTGTACAGATCTTCAGAAATAAATGAAGACTTAGTTTTTTATAGAATTTGCAAAAACTACTATGTCTTACCATTTACCTTTTTACTTTCTTCCCTGAAAACTCAACACACTCTATCTAGAACATCATGCTAATTAATGGACTGCAAAATACAGATTGAGATATGGGAGAAAGATGTGGGAGCAAGCTCCAGAATGGCTCACTGGTGGCAGATTGGTACCGTCATCCTTTTTGGCAACTTCCTTCCCAAAGCCAGAATTACATGTAACCTCCAGATCAAAATGGTGTGCACAAACCCCATGTTTTTTTTCCAAAAGAAGTCAAATGACAACTGGCAACATCTGATGGTTTAGTTTACATAAGGTAAGGACTAAATCATGGAAAGAGGAGGACCAGAGAGATACAAAAGGAAATCATCTTCGTGCTTTAAAATTATAGGATCAAGGCAGCTACCAAGAAGATGCAAGTAAAATATGACCCTTACTTATTAATGGGAAAGTCCCAAATAAATTAAGAGTTCTTTAAAAACAAAGAATTAAAACAGTTACCAAGAGGAAATAAACAGAAAAATGACTCCATTTATATATTAAAAAAGACAACAAAAATGACTTAGAGTTCTTCCACTAAAGAGGTTGTTTCGGGTCTATAGTTTAGCTAGGGATAAGAAATCAAGGAGCTATCCTGATACTCCTATCCTACACATAAATTAAATCCTTAAAAAGTACCCCTTTTCTTTCAAAGAAAAGCACCTAATCCTTTACAGATTTTTTGAAGGAAAACACCTAAATCCTCTAGAGATTTCTATGTGCACAACTGGATGTGAAAATCAAGAGATGCCTCTTTAAGTCATCTAATTTTTTAGCGTAAGCCAAATATAGAGTATTTGGAAAAGACATTTTGGTTGAGGACCTGGATTCTGTTGGCATTAAGAGTTCTGGAATTGCTGAGAATATACAGAGCATGATTCAAACTGACCAAGGCCTATCCTACTCTCAGTATGTGGAAGCAGCAAAATCATGACTGAATATCCAATAGGAAAGATGAAAAACCCATCAAGCATATCAAGCCCTAGGAGAAAACCTGATGTTTAAATAAAAATGCATCCCTTTCCCCAGGAGTATCTGGATATGCTATCAGAATGGATTTCATTCAAAAGCGTACATCAGCACAAGGTGATAAACCTACCAGATTTAAAAGTAGGGCCAATTTTTTTAGACACAATCCTAAAAAATCCACAAATGTGTAAAAAATCCACAAATCTCATGTGATATCTAAGGAAAACCACTTGTCTTCATAAAAAGACCCAAAATGGGACGTATTTTGCAAAAACCCAGACAGGCACATAGACCATGCTCAGTCTGAGTCTGAGGCACCGAGATATTCAATTACTTCCTGAACTGATGCTGAGAATGCTATTAATCAGTGTTATTAATTCAAACCTCATTAATTTGAAATTTATAATTTCAGACTGTAGTGGATTCAAGTTTACCTACGGGCCATCTATGAAAAAAGGAATTGGCTAAGTATTATAACAAGACCTAGCTGGGGTGTGGGTTGGAGAGAGCAAGTGTTATAACTTAAGAAAACTTTCCTTACATGTTTCAAACCACCAAGCACCCATGCACTCATGCTAACAATTAAGCATCACTTTGATTTCTTTCTCAGGGAAATATTGTATGTCTCCATTGGCAATAATGTTAGCTAACATCTCATGACTAAGCATACCTGAAAGTAAAATTTTCTTTTAATATATTCTGCAATTTAGTTACCTGGTGTATACCATCTCTCCATCCGCTCAAATGGGTTGTTACTGACCATTGTGACAATACTTCCATTCACTCCCACATTACATCAGTGAGGGTAGAAAATAGGGGAGGTCAGTCATTAAGGAAAACAGACAGTAGAACCAGCTTAATATACGTCTCAGCTGAGACGCAACATTTCTATAGTTAAATCCCATTTCAGAACAATAACATATTCTTTGCCTTGGCTATACTCTGTACTGCTTAATATGAACATATTGGTCACTTAATCAGTAAAGTAATTTCCTTCTAGACTCTTAAGTGGGAAGAGGGGTGCTCTGGCCTCACCCACTTAAACCAATTGGAAAAGTAGCAGAGTCCTTTCTGGGACAATAATCATTGTAGCTGCTGTAGGTGTACCTAGCATGGAAGCAGATGAGTAACTAATTCACTGCTACTTGGAGTAGTCTGCCTCCTTGGTGCTGGCCTTGGTGCCTGTGTCTCCCAAGATGCCCATGTCCCCAGGGAAACCCAGGTCTCCAGATAAATCCCCGGCCTCAGAAA
The DNA here is from genome assembly GCA_004027835.1 of Alouatta palliata. Lineage (NCBI taxonomy): Eukaryota > Metazoa > Chordata > Mammalia > Primates > Atelidae > Alouatta > Alouatta palliata. The sequence goes on from PVKV010006517.1 coordinate 23,532, forward strand.
TACCCATGTTTCCAGAGATACCTGTGGCCTCAGAGATGTCCATGGCCCCAGAGATTTCTAAGCCTTTGGAGAACCCTGTAGCCTCAAAGGTACTCATGTCTCCAGAGATGCCCATGTCCTCAGAGATGCCAGTGTCTCCAGAGATGCCCACATCCCCAGAGATATTTATGGCCCTAAAGCTGCCCACAATCCCACAACAGTCACAGTAGAGGTCTGCACACTGGCTTTTTACTTGATCCATTTGAGCTCGGAGGCCTCCTTCCCTGGAGAGGGTGCCATTCTCCATCAAGGTATTCAGGTCTCCATCAATACCCATAAAGCCAAGAGGATTGGTCAAAGGACTTCCCAGATGTTGGGATAATAAGTTTCCTAATTGAGAGCAGGTACAGATCTCTTCTGGTGGCTCATCACGGGCTTTTAGTTTCTGCCTCAGGAGCAAGAAAGGGTTGAGAAGAATTAGAAACAGGAGGAAAAACTAGGCAAACATCACCTTGACCTGCAGAGATCCTACTGCTGTGACTTATAATGGTAGCAAATGGCCTTTTGCTCACCTCCTCCCCCACAACATCTTTCCCTCATCACATGTCATAGTACTTTAGAAGCCCTACCATTGAAGAATCTCAAAGGTCTTATATCTATAAAAGTCCTCTTTTCTGATAAGTGCAATTTTGTTCATGGGATGGGGAGAGAGAAGGGAATAAATCACTAATATTTATTTAATACCTCTATGTGCTGGGCACTTTACATACAGCATTTCCCTTCACCCTTATAATAAACCTATTAGTTTAGGTATTAGCTATATTTACAGATGAAGAAACTGAGGCTCAGAGAATTTAAGTAAGTCACCCAAATTCACACATGCAGGAAGTGAAGAACTAGGATCTGACCCTACATCTGCCTAATGCCAAAGTCTATGATCTGTCATCTACCTCATGCTACCTCTAATAGATATTTTAACTTTCTGAGATAATATAATGATTCACTGATATTTTACAACAGTGATTCTTTGGGGTCATAAGGCCCCATTGAAAACCTGATGAAAATTATGGACCTTCTCTTCAGAAAAATGCATACACCAGTGAGGGCAGAATGCATACATTTTTTTCTGAAGGTGGTAGGGGAGTCTTTTAAACTTTTCATTTTGTACCTTGTTGTATTCTGTATTTTCTAACTTTATACTTATATTGCCTTTTTTAAAAAAAGTCAACAGGGTTGTCTGGGTGATATTATAAGCCATTTTTGTTTTTCTTCTCTGTATTAAAAAAAGAAAGTTAATAACATATACATAAATACACATACACACTTCAAAAGGAAGTCTTTCCAGAATGATCTAAGTCTATGTGAAATGAATCTGATTCTTTCTCAGGAGTCAAGCAGGTATAAGTGAGAGGGCTGGGTCTAGAATAGGGGACCTTCCCTGAGGGCCTTGTGAAATAATCTGCTAGTAGCTGAAAGAGGAGCCCTAAGAAGAAGTTTATCTGCTACATCTAATCTACTTAGGGCTGGGCCTTCCTGGGTTGCATGTTTTCTATGATTTTAAGTTATGCTTTAGTTCCCCCCAGCTCCCACACACCTTTTTTTTTTTTTTTTTTTTTTTTAATGGAACCAAGTAACTGGCTGTTGCCTCCCAATAGGACATTAAAATGTTTGGGATCTGACGTAATCACAACACATTTATTTTCACAATAAATTGACATTTGTTTACTTACAGGGAGCAGGAAATCTATGCCTTATTTGGCTTAAAGTGGGTTCACACCCAGTTCCTGAATAGGACATCATTTCCAATAATTCTTTTATAAGACATACCCTTCCCTTGTCCTTCAAGCAAACCCTCAGGGATCCCTACATTTCATAAGCAGCACAGTTTATGAAATCAACAAGAAATACTTTTTGACTTCTGTAACCTGTAATTAAAAAACAAGTGTCCAACATGGTCACTCAATAAGCAAAGTTTGCAGTCTATGTGGAAAGGAAATAAAAATCTTCTTTTATAAGATTTTCCTAATTGGAAACAGCAATTGCACTGTTCTTATCAGCATACTCAAGATGTTATACTTATTCTCTTGATGGATAACAAATGCTATGTGATTTCTCTGTCATTCCTTCTTGTTCCTCCTAATCATTCCATCCAGATCCAAAATGAGATAAGGGAACAAATTCACTTGTTTTTTTTTCTAGTTGAGGGACATATTTACCACATTTTGGGAAGTAACAAAAGGAGTTATGCACAAAGCTTTGTAGACATGGGTCACATGGAAAGCCAAAGAGTATAGAAAAGCCAGCCAGGCAGCTTTCTATAAGTATTAACTCAAGTCCAAGCAGGCTGGACCTACCCAGAAGGGGCAAGAATATCTCTCTTTGGGAGTTTTCTCCTCACCTTTTCTAGTTCATGCACATCTGTCTCCAGCTTTGCTCTTTGTTTCTTAATTTCCAGGAGGCTCTCTAGCATACTCTGCTTGGGCTGCAGCCCTTTGTCAAAGCGGTTATACATCCCACACCAGAACCTCAAATAGACAACAAGGGGAGGGGGGAAAGTGGGTTAGTTTTGCTGGAGTAATTGATTAACCAATGTTTTCCTTGTGCCAAGAAAATATTAGCCTAGTAGGTGGGAAGATCTCAAGAGTACTGTAATGTGATGGCATTAAAAAGACTAGACATGCTCATAATTGGGAAGAGTAAAGATACCAGCAAAAAATCTCAGCTGAAGGAGACATTTTAGACTTGAGCAAACTTGAGGTTCTTTTAAACAATCAAATTAAGCTTTTACTTTGAGGCAATTAAAAATTCACATATAGTTTTATGAAATAATAAGGGAGAGAAGTGACATCAGCAAGATGGCAAAATAGGAAGCCCTGGACCCTCCTTCCCCCAATGGATACACTGATTTAATTGCAGCACAAGGATCAATTCTCTTTATGAGAAATCCAGCAACACATGGAGAGGCTCCTGCATCCTGGATGAGTATGAAACCAGCCAGATTGTAAACAAAACATCTGTAGAAAAAGCAGAACACCCATTCATCAAAATCCCAACTCCCAGCACAGTGCCATAGGATCAGGAAGAAACCCTCAGTCCCAGCTTCTATCACAGAATGGAAGAAGTTGGACTGCACATATAATATCCCAACTTCTCCAAGTGCTACTTGAAAGACTGGCTTCTTTCTCACCTATTTCAGAGTTGAAAGGATCTGGTATGTCATAGTATCCTGAGGGCTACAGAGAAGAAAGGAGGGAAGGAAAAGGGTTGGAACATGCACCCAGCATTCTAAATTCTCCAGGAGCTACCAAGAGAATGGCTTTTGTGCCACCTCTCTAGGAGCATTGATGAGACTGGACAAACTCTGGATGCCTGGGGGCCATTAATAACAAAGAAAGCAGTTTAAACTAGCAAAATGGTTTAAACGGCCCATAGAAGCTCTGGGTTGGTTGGCTGATGAATGTCTTCTCCTGTAAAAGGCCAATCCATATGACTGAGAGAGGTAGTGGATTCTTATGATGTGCAGAAAAAGGGTAACACAATCTGAACAAAGAAACAAGTTAAAGCTCCAGAAACTGACTCTAATGAAGTGAAAATATATGGATTGCCTGACAAACAATTCAAAATATACACCATGGAAAAGCTCAACAAAATCAAGAGAACGATCCATGAGCCAAAAGAAAATTTCAGCAAAGAGACAGAAAATTTAAAAGAATAGGCAGATGTCTTAAAGCTGAAGAATATAGTAACTGAAATAAAAAATCCAATAGAGGAGTTCAATGACAGACTAGAGCAAGCCAGAAGAAATAATAAGCAGACTCAAACACAGATTGCCATTATCCAGTCAGAAGGGTACAAAGAAAAGAATAAAAAGCTAAAATAGCTTAAACAAATTATGGGACATCATTAATTAGCAGACAAATATATGCATTATGGGAGTCCCAAGAGAAGACAGAAAGGACTAGAAATCTTGTTTAAAGAAATAATGACTGAAAACTCCCTAAATCTGAGAAAGGAAACGGACATCCAGATCTAGGAAGCTGAAATGATCCAACAGGATGAATCCAAAGAAATCCACACTAAGACATATGATGGCCAAATTGTCAAAAGTCAAAGACAGAGAACATTTTGAGCACCCAGATTCATAAAGCAAGTTCTTAGAGACCTACAAAAAGAATTTCACTTCCACACAATAATAGTGGGAGACTTTAACACCCCACTGATCTTGTCAAGATCAAAAAGACAGAAAATTAACAAGGATATTCAGGACTTGAACTCAGATCTGTACCAAGCAAACCTAACATACATCTACAGAACACTCCACCCCAAATCAACAGAATATACATTCTTCTCAGCACCACATCATACTTATTCTAAAATTGACCACATAGGTAGGGATCCAAGATGACCGAATAGGAACAGCTCTGGAGTGCAGTTCCCAGCAGGAACAATGCAGAGGGTGAGTGCCCACTGCATTTCCAAACAAACTTTCCCTGCCCACAGACCAGGAGATTCCTGGGCCAAAAAGCACCACGAGTTTTCAGCATTGCAGTTTCAGCTGGTGCTGACTTAGCGCATAGAAACTCACACAAATCTGAGCAGCCATTTCAACTGGTACCTGGAATACCTGGGAGACAGAGCTGCCCATTCAACTGAAAGGGAGGGATAGAGACAGGGAGCCAGGTGATCTGGCTTGGTGGGTACCACCCCCACAAAATAGGCAATCTGAAATGCTCTGGATTGAGAAATTCACAGGAAGCACAGCTGCATCCAGGATGGTCCTGCTCAGTGGGGGGAAGGATGTCCCCCACTATCGAGGTACTCTGCCACTACTGAGGCAGTTCACACAGCAGCTGGGCAGAGCCTGCAGCAGCTCAAAAATGCCTCTGCTGGCAGACTGTGACTAGACTATTCCATGCGGGGCAGGGCATCTATCAAAAAAGGCAGCACCATGACAGAAACTTATAAATAAAGCTGACCTTCCTAGGACAGAGCAATTGGGAAAAGAGGCAGTTATGACTTCTGCTGCAGCAGACTTAAAAGTACCTGCTCAGCATCTCTGCATGGAACAACGGAGCTCCCAGCACAGCACTTGAGCTCCTATAAGGGACAGACTGTCTCCTCAAGCAGCTCCCCAACCCTTGTATACCCAAAGAGACATCTCATAAAGGAGAGCTCAGGCTGACATTTGGCAGGTACTCTTCTGGGATGAATATAACAGAAGAAGAAACTGGCAGAAACCCTTACTGTCCTGCAGCCCCCACGGGTGATCCCCAGGCAAGCAGGATCTGGAGTGGACCTACAGCAGTCCTGCAGCAGAGGGCCTGACTTTAGAAGGAAAACTAAGAAACAGAAAGAAATAACTTCATCATCAACAAAAAGGACATCCACTCAGAGACCCCATCCGAAAGTCACCAACTACAAAGACCACAGGTCAAAAAGCCACTAAGATGGGAAGAAACCAGCACAAAAACAATGAAAACACCAAAAACCAGAACATCTCTCCTCCTCCAAAGGTTCACAACTCCTCACCAGCTAGGAATCAAAGATGGATGGAGAATGAATCTGATGACCTGACTGAAACAGGCTTCAGAAGGTGGGTAATAACAAACTTCTCAGAGCTAAAAGAACATGTGCTAACTCAATGCAAAGAAACTAAGAACCTAGAAAAAAGGTTAGATGAGATGTTAACTAGAATAAACAGCTTAGAGAAGAATATAAATGACTCGATGGAGCTGAAAAACACAGCACGAGAACTTCGCAAAGCACACACAAGTTTCAGGAGCTGAATCGACCAAGCAGAAGAAAGGATATCAGAGGTTGAAGATCAACTCAATGAAATAAAACGAGAAGGCAAGAATAGAGAAAAAAGAATGAAAGGAAATGAACAAAGCCTCCAAGAAATATGGGATTATGTGAAAAGATCTAATCTACGTTTGATAGGTGTACCTGAATGTGACAGAGAGAACGAATCCAAGCTGGAAAACACTCTTCAGGATATTATCTAGGAGAATTTCCCCAACCTAGCAAGTCAGGCCACCATTCGAGTCCAGGAAATACAGAGAACACCACAAAGATATTCCTCAAGAAGAGCAACCCCAAGGCACACAATCGTCAGATTCACTGGGGTTGAAATGAAGGAAAACATGCTAAAGGAGGCCAGAGAAAAAGGTCGGGTTACCCACAAAGAGAAGCCCATCAGACTCACAGCGGATCTCTCTGCAGAAACCCTACAAGCCAGAAGAGAGTGGGGGCCAATATTCAACATCCTTAAAGAAAAGAACTTTCAACCTAGAATTTCATATCCAGCCAAACTAATCTTCATAAATGAAGGAGAAACAAAATCCTTTATGCACAAGCAATTGCTGAGAGATTTCATCACTACAAGGCCTGCCTTACAAGAGCTCCTGAAATAAGCACTAAACAAGGAAAGGAACAACCAGTACCAGCCACTCCAAAAACGTACCAAATGGTAAAGACCATCAACACAATGAAAAAAATGCATCAATTAACAGGCAAAACATCCAGCTAGCATCAAAATGGCAGGATCAAATTCACACATAACAATATTAACCTTAAAAGTAAATGGGCTAAATGTCCAAATCAAAAGACACAGACTGACAAATTGGATAAAAAGTCAAGACCCATATGTGTGCTGTAACCAGGAACCCCATCTCACGTGCAAGGACACATATAGGTTCAAAATAAAGGGATGGAGGAAGATTTATCAAGCAATTGGAGAGCAAAAAAAAAAAAGCAGGAGCTGCAATCCTAGTCTCTGATACAATGGCCTTTAAACCAACAAAGATCGAAAGAGACAAAGAAGGGCATTACATAAGGGTAAAAGGATCAAAGCATCAAGAAGAGCTAATGATCCTAAATATATACGCACCCAATAGAGGAGCATCCAGGTATATAAAGCAAGTTTTCAATGACCTACAAAGAGACTTAGACTCCCACATAATAGTGGGAGACTTTAACACTCCACTATCAATATTAGACAGATCAACGAGACAGAAAATTAACAAGGATATCCAGGACTTGAACTTAGATCTGGACCAAGCAAACCTAATAGACATCTACAGAACTCTTCACCCCAAATCCACAGAATATACATTCTTCTCAGCACTGCATTGCACCTACTCTAAAACTGACCACATAATCAGGAGTAAATCACTCCTGAGCAAATGCAAAAGAACAGAAATCATAACAGTCACTCAGACAACAGTGCAATCAAATTACAACTCAGAATTCAGAAATTAACTCAGAACCGCACAGCTTCATGGACTGAACAACTGGCTCCTGAATATCAACTGGATAAACAATGAAATGAAGGCAGAAAGGAAGATGTTCTTTGAAACCAACGAGAATGAAGACACAATGTACCTGAACCTCTGGGACACATTTAAAGCAGTGTCTAGAGGGAAATTTATAGCAATAAATGCTCATATGAGAAGTGAAGAAAGATCTAAAATCGACACCATATCATCAAAGTTGAAAGAGCTAGAGGAGCAAGATGAAAAAACTCAAAAGCTAGCAGAAGACAAGAAATAACTAAGATCAGAGCAGAACTGAAGGAGATAGAGACACAAAAAATCCTTCAAAAAAATCAATAATTCCAGGAGCTAGTTTTTTGAAAAGATCAACAAACTAGACAGACCACTAGCCAGGTTAATAAAAAAGAAAAGGGAGAAGAATCAAATACATGCAATAAAAAATGATAAAAGGGACATCACCACTGATTCCACAGAAAAACAAACTACAATCACAGATTACTAAAAACATCTCATGCACATAAACCAGTAAACCTGGAGGAAATGAATAAATTCCTGGACACTTGCACCCTCCCAAGCCTAAACCAGGAAGAAGTTGAATCTTTGAACAGACCAATAACAAGGGCTGAAGTTGAAGCAGCAATTAATAGCCTACCAACCAAAAAAAGTCCATGTCCAGATGGTTTAACAACTGAATTCTACCATATGTACAAAGAGGAGCTGGTACCATTCCTTCTGAAACTATTCCAAACAATTGAAAAGGAGTGACTTCTCCTTAACTCATTTTATGCAGCCAGAATCATCCTGATACCAAAACCTGGCAGAGAAACAACAACAATAAAGAAAACTTCAGGCCAATAGCCCTGATGAACAGTGATGGAAAAATAATAAAATGCTGACAAACTAAATCCAGCAGCACACCAAAAAGATTATCCACCACAATCAAGTCATCTTCATCTCTGGGTGGCAAGGCTGGTTCAGCATACACAAATCAATAAATGTAATTCATCACATAAACAGAACCAATTACAAAAACCATGATTATCTCAACAGATACAGAAAAGGCCTTTGATAAAATTCAATGTCCTTCATGTTAAAAACTCTCAATAAACTAGGTATTGAGAGAACATATCTCAAAATAATAAGACCTATTTATGAGAAACCCACAGCCATTATCATACCGAATGGGGAAAAGCTGGAAGCATTCCCTTTGAAAACTGGCACAAGACAAGGATGCCTTCTCTCACTACTTCTATTCAACATAGTATTGGAAGTTCTGGCCAGGGCAATCAGGCAAGAGAAAGAAATAAAGGGAATTCAAATAGGAAGAGAGGAACTCAAATTGTCTCTGTTTGCAGACAACATGATCCTATATCCAGAAAACACCATTGTCTTAGTCCAAAAGCTCCTTAAGCTGATAAGCAACTTTGGCAAAGTCTCAGGATGCAAAATCAATGTGCAAACATCTCAAGCATTGCTATACACGAACAATAGACAAGCAGAGAGTCAAATCATGAATCAACTTCCATTCACAATTGCTACAAAAACAATAAAATACCTAGGAATATAGCTAACAGGATATGTGAAGGACCTTTTCAAGGAGAACTATAAACCACTGTTCAAGGAAATAAGAGAGGACACAAACAAAAGGATAAACATTTCATCTTCATGGATAGGAAGAATCAGTATCATGAAAATGGCCATACTGCTCAAAGTAATTTAGAGATTCAATGCTATTCCCATCAACTATCATTGACATTTTTCACAGAATTAAAAATAACTACTGTAAAATTGATATGAAACCAAAAGGCAGCCCATATAGCCAAGACAATCCTAAGCAAAAAGAACAAAGCTAGTGGCATCACATTACTTGACTTCAAATTACACTACAAGGCTCTACAGTAACCAAAACAACATGGTACTAGTACCAAAACAGACACATAGACCAATGAAATAGAGATCTCAGAAATAACACCACACATCTACAACCATCTGATCTTCGACAAACCTGACAAAAACAAGTAATGGAGAAATGATTCCCTATTTAATAAAAGGTTCTGGAAAAACTAGATAACCATTTGCAGAAAACTGAAACTGGACCCCTTCCTTAAACCTTACACAAAAATTAACTGAAGATGGATTAAAGACTTAAATTAAAAGTTAAAATCCAAAACCATAAAAACTCTACAAGAAAATCTAGGCAATACCATTCAGGAAATAGGCATGGGCATGGCTTTTATAATGAAATTTCCAAAAGCAGTTGCAACAAAAGCTAATATTGACAAATGGGATCTAATTAAACTAAAGAGCTTCTGCACAGCAAAAGAAACTATTATCAGAGTTAACGGACAACCCAAAAAATGGGAGAACATTTTTGCAATCTACCCATCTGACGAAGTTCTAATATCCAGATTTTACAAGGAACTTAAACATATTTGCAAGGAAAAAAACAACCCCATCAAAAAGTGGGCAAAGGACATGAACAGACACTTCTCAAAAAAAGACATTTCTGCAACCAACAAACATATGAAAGAAAGTCCAACATCACTGATCATTAGAGAAATGCAAATCAAAACCACAGTGAGATACCATCTCATGACAGTCAGAAGGGCAATTATTAAAAAGTCAAGAAACAACAGGTGCTGGCAAGTCTGGGGAGAAATAGAAATATTTTTACACTGTTGGTGCTAATGTAAATCAGTTAACCACTGTGGAAGACAGTGTGGAGAGTCCTCAAGGATCTAGAACCTGAAATACCATTTGACCCAGCAATGCCATTACTGAGTATATACCCAAAGGGATATAAATAATTCTATTATAAAGATATATGCACATGTATGTTTAATGCAGCAGTATTCACAATAGCTAAGACTTGGAACCAACCTAAATGCCCATCAATGAAAGAGAGGATAAAGAAAATGTGGTATATGCACACCATAGAATACTATGCAATCACAAACAGGAATGAGATCTTGTCCTTTGCAGGGACATGGATGAAGCTAGAAGCCATCATCCTCAGTAACCTGACACAGGAACAGAAAACTAAATACTGCACCTTCTCACTCAAGTGGGAGCTGAACAATGAGAACACACAGGAAGGGGAACAATACACACCAAGGCCTGTCAGTGGGGGTGAGGGGAGGGAGAGGATCAGGACTAATAGCCAAAGCATGTGGGGCTTAATACCTAGATGATGGATTGATAGGTGCAGCAAACCACTATGGCACATGTTTACCTATGTAACAAACCTGCACATTCTGCACATGTATCCTGGAACCTAAAATAAAATTAGAAAAAAAAAATGAGATCAAAAAAAAAAAAAAAAGAATGAAGTTGGACCCTTACTTTACAGCATAAACAAAAATTAACTCAAAGTGTATCAAAGACCTAAAGGTAAGAGTAAAATTGTAAAATTCTTTACAGTAAACATGGGATAACATGTCATGATATTGGATTTGGCAAGAATTTCATATATGTAAGACCAAAAGCATAGGCAACAAAATAAAAATTAATAAATTGGGCTACATCAAAATTAAACTTTGTATATCAAAATATACTATCAGGAGAGTGAAAAGGCAATGTGCAGAATGGGAGAAAATATTTGAAAATCATATATCTAGTAAGCAATTAATATCCAGAATATAAAAAAGTCTACAATACAACAACAATAAAACAACTATAAAGTGTACAAAGGACTTTAATAGACACTTCTCCAAAGAGATTCAAATGGACAAGGCATACATAAAAAGATGTTCAACAACACTAATAGAGAAATGAAAATCAAAATCACAATGATAAATCACTTCACACCCATTAGAATGGTACTATCCAAAAAAAAAAAAAAAAAAAGAAACAAAGAACAACAAGTATTGGTGAGGATGTGGAAAAATTGGAAACTGTGTCCACTGCTGTTGAGAATATAAAATGATACAGTCACTATTTAAAACACTATGGTGGTTCCTCAACAATGTGAAAACAGATTTAACATATAATCCAGCAATTCCACTTCTGAATACTTATCAAAAGAGTAGGAGCTTGGGCAACATAGCAAGATCCTGTCTCTACAAAAATAAAAATAAAATAATTAGCTGGGCATGGTGGCACATGTCTGTAGTCCTAGCTACTCCAGAGGCTGAGGTGGGAGGATCACATGAGCCCAGGAATTAGAGGTTACAGTGTGCTATGACTGTGGCACTGTATTCCAGCCTGGGTGACAGAGTGAGACTCCATCTCTCTCTCTCTGTCTCTGACACACACACACACATACACACACACACACACACACACACACACACACACACACACACACACACAAATTTAGTTGGAAGCAAGGACTCAAAAAGATACTTTTACAAAAATGTTCCATTCAGTAGTATTCACAAAAGCCAAAAGGAGGAAGCAACCCAAGTGTCCATTGCCAGATGCTAAAAAAAAGATGGTATATACAACCAATTAAATATTAATCAGTCTTAAAGAGGAATGAAACTGTGACATATGCTACAATATGGATGACACTTGGGGACATTATGCTAAGTAAAATAAGCCAGCTGTACCTGGATTAGTCAAGTTTAGACATAGAAAGTAGAGTGGTAGTTTCCAGGGACTAGGTAGAAAGGAAAATGATTTCTTTAATGGGTAGGGTTTCAGTTGAAATAATTTGTTTAATGGGTAGAGTTTCAGATGAAAAAGTTCTAAAGACTGACCTAACACTACTGAACTGTACACCTAAAAATGTTCAAGAAGGTAAATTTTAAGTATATTTTACTACAATTCAAAGTAATTTAAAAAGAAATAATAGCATTCCCATGG
>PVKV010006517.1:35690-104515 GCA_004027835.1 Alouatta palliata
GGAGTTTCGCTCTTGTTACCCAGGCTGGAGTGCAATGGCGCGATCTCGGCTCACCGCAACCTCCGCCTCCTGGGTTCAAGCAATTCTCCTGCCTCAGCCTCCCGAGTAGCTGGGACTACAGGCACGTGCCACCATGCCCAGCTAATTTTTGTATTTTTAGTAGAGACGGGGTTTCACCATTTTGACCAGGATGGTCTCGATCTCTTAACCTCGTGATCCACCCGCCTTGGCCTCCCAAAGTGCTGGGATTACAGGCGTGAGCCACCGCGCCTGGCCTCCCATGGACTCTTTACCCAGTTTCTCTAGTGGATAACTGGAATACAATATCACAACCAGGATGCTGAAACTGATAGTCAAGATACCAACAATTCCAATAGGCAAACTCCTGTTCTCCTTTAGTAGAGACACCCACCTCCCCCTCATACACATACTCTGTCCTTAACCCTTCATAATCATTAATTTGTTCTCTATTTTTCAAGAAATTTATGTAAAAGAATCCACACAGTACAGGGCATTTTTCATTTAACATATCCTCTTCAAGGTGTTGCATATATTTAGTCTGTTCTTTATTGCTGAGCAGTATTCCATGGTACAGATGTATCACAGTTTGTTTAACCATTCAGCTGCTGAACGACAGCTGGGTTGTTTTCAGTTTTTGGCTATATGAATAAAACTGTTATAAATATTCATGTACAGGTTTTCATATAAACAGAAAGTTTTCCTTTTTTCTGGGATATACGGCCAACTGTACAATTCATGAAATTGTTGGGCCATATGGCATTTATATGTTTAGTTTTTTAGAAATCTGACAAACTGTTTTTCAAAGTGGCTCCATACTATTTCATATTTCTATTACATAAATGAGCCAAAGGTGGTCTCTGCATATGGGCCTTATGTTGTTTATTTTTCTTAGCAGGCTGGGAATCCATTAGCTTAAAAGCCTACCAGTACCAAACTCAAATTTTTACACATCCAATTGTTTTAAATAGCCCAAGTGAGCATATTTTTAACCATTTAGAGCCTGCCTGTCTTGCATACCCCACAAAACAGCACTCAACATCTGCTAACCAAAGATAAGATTAACCTTGGAGTAATAAAATCCCCAATTTACTGCTGCCTTCAGAATCCTCTTGACCCCGCAACTTTCTGACATGCTGCTTAGTGATCTAGACATGAAATCCCCCTCAGATATCACTCTTTTTTGAAGAGAAGTTTCCTTGCCTTCCTCCCCTTCTAAGTGCTGGCTTCTGTACTCACACAAACCTGTCGAAGTGTTGGCTGCTGAACACCCTCCACTGCCCTCCCCCCCTCAAAAAAAGCTTGTGTGCTACTGTGGTCATCTCTTTTCCCTTTTCCCTTGATTAGCCCTAAAATCCCTCATCTCATTACAAGTGGCAACAAGGATGGAATTTTGGTAATGACCAGGAAATCAATATGGGACCTACCAAGTCAATAGGAAGATTAACTGGTAAAACAACGCTGGATGACCTTAAGTGCTTGGGACTTAGAATTTGGAACATATTTGCATAACTTTGGCATGGCATTGTTCTGTACTGTATTGCACTCTATATTTTCTATGGTCTCCCCCATGCCTCATGAGCCTGGACAAGTAGTAGTGCCAGTATTTGAGTAAACCCTTGCGATTAGAATTTACTTTTGGGAGAGGCGCCAAGCCGGCTAGGGAAGGTCAGCCTGCTCACTTGGGTCTCCCACTAGAAAGGCACTAGGTAGGCACTAGTGGGCCTGAATAGAAAATGGGAAATTATATACCTGTGGACTACATGTGGGTTACCCTAGATCCCATAATGGGCTATAGTGGGAGAGCTCCACATGGCTGGACTGGTGATATGTGATGAGGGTACTCGGAGATAAGAGAATATCCTTGTCCCTGGACACTGCTATGGCAGGTAAACAAGCTGATAAGGCAGATATGTCAGTCTGATGCTGGTCTCCTAAGCACAATTGGGAGAGATACTCGCAAGCAGCTAGTAGTCCTCTGCTAGCATGACAATTATGCTTTTGATATTCTCATTCTAACCACTGTGGGAAGCATATTGAGCTCTCTATCCTTTGGCTGAGCCAACTAAAGCATTGTTTCAAGTTACTAAATCAAGGAAAGTTATACCACAGGACACCAAAGGAAGTGGCTATACTTCTCAAGGGATGCTCCAAACCATAAAGTACGTGCATGTTGGACCTTGCTGTTGGTTGTTTTTCACCAAGGTTTGCCCAGAGAGGAGGTAGAAACTCAAATTCCTATAGGAGACGAGTTAGAAGGGAAGATCCTGGGGAAGAGAATTGGTGACCTCTAAAGAGAAAAGCAGCAGCATGGTGTCACCATGCTAGGGACTAGGATCATTTACTCTCTGCTTTGCCAGTAACTACCAGCAAAGTCACAAAGACAGAAAAACAGAAGAGGGCCACTTCTCTTTTGGAGCAGAAAATCCATCCTCTTTCTTGCCCTTACATCCAGTCTCTCCTTAAAGACCTGACCCAGGAACTGAATGAAAAAGGGTCAGCCTGCCTATAATACAGAATGTTATCTGGCAGGGAGCAAACTCCACCTAACAGGGCAACTAAACAACTGGCTGCCATAGTACAAGATGGGAAAAAAAATGGTGTCACTGCCAAAGGATCTCACATAATAAACATGGAAGGTAGGAATGACCCACAAAAGAGGCTTTGGACCTCAGTCTACACATACTTTGTTGATGTGGATTTTTATGGCTTGGAGTGCTTCCCATCCTATATTAGGCATTATAAAGGCCTGGGCAGACTGTCAATGGAAAATGTTAACCAAGGCCAATGATCTCCTCCATCAGCCGGGGATGTTGAAGTGGGTTTATCAGGCAACAGATGACCTGTAGCGTGATGACTTGGCAAGTCTGGAGGAAACTGAATTCAGTCCTGTGTCTAACCACTTATTTCTCAGGAGGGCTCCTGACAAGTGTAAGTCCTCATTTTGGTAAATAATGACTAATGCTAAAACAACTGAAGAGTTCATAGCTGCCTTGGATTTAGTAGAAATACAAGAAAGACAAACTGAAGTGTTGTCTGTTAATTCTATGAATGTAACTCCATCTAGCCTATATCAAAATTACTATCAACAGTTATACTGGATGCTTCTAGACCAAGCAAACCATGCACAGCCAAGTCCGTGGTTTAGCTTGACCCCTAATATAAATAAGAGGGGTTACAATGGACCCTAAGGGACAAAGGGGCCCAAACTGCATGATCTCTCATAAATTGGTCAAGCAACTGTAACATTGACTAGAGTTAGATTACAATCTGCAGCAGGTATTCAAAGACAGCCTTACGTGGGAAGCCTGCTCTTGATCTCCTATAGTGGCAGGGACCCATCCCCACATAGGAATCTGGTGGTTGCGGAAGGTGGCTACTTCCAGCAGACAATCACCCTTTTACCATATTAACTGTAGTTTGGCTTCAAATACTAAACAACATTGTCTGGCTCTGTTGGACATGGGTACCCAAATCTCCCTAATCCTAAGAATCACTCAAGCTCTAAAGGAACCCCCTCACCCCTCACCCTGTCCAGGAGGATGATTATGTAAAGGAGCAATTACTTACTTAACTATTAAAATTGACCCAGTTCTGCTAAAAGATGCTTTGATTCTGGTTATACCCCTGAGACTATCCATTTTCCCATTATTTGAATGGACTTCTTCAATCAGCTAGTAACCTCACAAAACCTAATGCTTTTATGATATTGGTGGGCACTACCTCGTGGAAACCAATTAACTTTCCCCTACCAGTGCAGGTGGTTAAATATGGCACGTACAAGCTAAGGTAAGGCACTGAAGGATTACAGGATATCATAGCTTAGTTAAATAACATGTACCGATTCTTACCAACTCACCTTTCAATTCCCTGGTATAGCCTATGTGTAAAGCCACTATTAATAAATGGAGGCTAACTATAGAGCATTAAATAAGAGCACTTTTTTATTAGAGCACTTCTACCAGATATCATCCCAATGGATGACATTCAAAAAAACATAGATAAATGATATGAAATTATAGACTTGCCTAACATGTTTCAATCAGGAAATATTTTGTATTTTTTGCCTTCACTTTGGAGAGTAAAGAGTATACACAATTTGCCTTCACTTTGGAGAGTAAAGAATATACTTTTTCCCAGCCACTTATGGAATACTCAAATAGCCCTGTGATGGAACATATGTAGACATGACCTAGATGCCTGCCCCATATTTCCACCAGAAATTCGACTTTGGCATTATATTGATGAAGTCCTCCTTACTGAGCCTTACCAAGATTCTTTCTCACAGGCTATCACAACTGTGAGCAAACACTTCGCTGAGAGGGGATGGTGTCTTAGTCCACTTAGGCTACTGAAACATAATACCATAGATTGGGTGGCTTATAAACAAGAGAAATTTATTCCTCACAGTGCTGGAGGCTAGGAGGTACAAGGTCAAGATGCCAGCGGATTTGGTATCTGGCGAAGGTCCTCTTCCTAGTTCACAGATGGCTGTCTTTTTGCTGTGTCCTCACATGGCAGAAGGAGCAAACAATGTCTCTGGGGTCTCATTTATAAGGGAACTAATCTCATTCATGAGGGCTGTGCCTTCTCCTAATGCCTAGGCCCCAGCTTCTAATACCATCACATTGGAAGTTAGGATTTCAACATATGAAATTGGGAGAACATAAATGTCATCTATAGCAGATGGGCTACTCCCCACATAAGGTACAAGATCTCTCTATCAAATCTTGGGGTTACCTTTGGAACTTAGAAGAGTGAACTATTCTCAGTCTGGTAAGACAAGCTCCTAGTGCTCCAACCTCCCACATTGGTAAACAAGATCCAACATTTAATAGGAATGTCTATATTCTGGCTCCAACACACTCCTCACTCCAATATTTGCCGCTGAGTCACCTGTCTTTCACTTTTCAGTGAGAATCTGAGCAACGAGGTACTAGATAAACGAAAGAAATTGTCCCTGAGATAAAACTTAAAATGAGATGTTTCTGACACTAAAAAAAAAAAAAAAAAAAAAAAAAAAAAAAAAAAAAAAAAAAAAAAAAAAAAAAAAAAAAAAAAAAAAAAAAAAAAAAAAAAAAAAAAAAAAAAAAAAATTCCTATATCCTCTTGACCAAGTGAACAGGTAAACCCAAATGCAAGAACTATAAAATTCATTTTTTCTCTCACAAGAAGATTTAGAAGACTAAAACTATAAACTTCTTAGAAGAGAACATGGGAGAAATCTTCATGACATGGAATTTGGCAAAGATTTTCTCAATATGACACCAAAAGCACAGTCAACAAAGAATTGATAACCTGTACTTTATCAACATTTTTGTGCACCAAGACATTATCAAGAGAAGAAAAAGGCAATCGGAGAATGGGAGAAATATTTGCAAATCATATATATGGTTTGAGATTGATATACAGAATATATAGAGAATTCCTACAACTCACCACAAAAACCAAACAATCACCACAAAAACCAAACAATCCAATTCAAAAATGGGCAAAGGACTTGAACAGATATTTCTCCAAAGAAGATATACAAATGGACAATAAGCACATGAAAAGATGCTCAGTGCCACTAGTCATAAGGAAAATGCAAATCAAAACCACAATGAGATACTACTTCATACCTACTAGGATGGGTACTATCAAAAAAAAAATGAAAAATACAATTACTGGTGAGGATACAGGAAAAAATGGAACCCTTGTGCATTGCTGGTGTGAATGTAAAATAGCACAGCCACTGTGTAAAACAACTTGGAAGTCATTTAAAAAGTTAAATATAAAATTACCATATGACCCAATGATTCCACTTTTAGGTATAAACCTAAAAGAACTGGAAGCAGAAACTCAGACACTTGAACACCGATGTTCATAGCCAAATTATTCACCAAAGCCAAAAGGTAGAAGCAACCCAGTTATCCATCAATGAATGAACAAAATGTGCTATATCCATACAATAGAATATTTTTCAGCCTCAAAAAGGAATGAAATTCTGATACATGCTACAACATGGATGGACCTTGAAAACATGCTAAGTGAAATCAGACACACACACACACACACACACACACACACACACACAAATATTGTATGATTCCACTTATATGACCTACCTAGAATACGGTAAATTCATAAAGATAGAAAATAGAATAGAGGCTGTCAGGGGCTGCTGAGAGAAGGAAATGGAGAGTTATTTTGTTATGCTATGGAGTTTCTGTTGGGGATGATGAAAGAGTTCTGGAAACGAATAACGATGGTAGATGCACAACTTCTGACTGCTGATTACACTGTACACTTAAAATGGTTAAAATGGTAAATTTTATGTTATGTATATTTTGCAAAAGCCAAAACAAGCAAAAAATGCCAAGGGACCAGAGGACAGACTCTTACAGCCTCTGTATATGGACCCTATGTTGTTTATTTCATTACAGGTTAGGAACCCATTAGCCGAAAAGCCTGATGGTACGAATCTGAAAACTTTACACAATCAATTGTTTTAAATGTAGCCTACATGTGTATATTTTTAGGCATTAGAACCTACTTGTTTACATACTCTGCAAAACGTCACACATCTGCTACCCCCAGACAAGATAAACTATAGGGCAATAAAGACCCCAAGCTGCTGCTTGACTTCGGAGTTCCCTGACCCACAGACTTCCCGCTGTGCTGTCTAGCAATATCATGTATTAAAAGACATGACAGCCCCTTCTCCTTCATGAGTTTTTTAGCTCTCCTTCCCTTATGGGTCATGCTCTCAGGCCTATACCACAGAGTCTGGATGGCCTAGTGCTGTGAAGGATTTTCCTGGGTGCAAACCTGTCAAAGGACCACTCAAAGTTTGTGTGTTAATGCCATCTCATGGTTCTTATCAGATGTAAAATCCTTCAAAGTCTATAATCTCCACCAGAAATGCATGAAAATTGAGTTTTTCAATATCCTTGACAGCACTTTGTATTGTCACCATGTTTTTTTTTAAAATGTTAGCCATTCTGATAAATGTAGTAATATCTGATTGAGCTTTTAATTTGCATTTACCAAATTGGCTGATGTTGAACATTTTTCCTTTTTAAAAAAGTTTTAATGTTTATTTCCCCAAGACAGCTTAGCTTGCACTCTACTTGGATAAATTTCATAAGCTAGTTTTCTGTTATTTCTAGTTTTAAACTTTAACCATATTTCTGACGACAAGACATGCTACAAAAAAATAATTCAACAGAGTTATCACAAAACAATTTTTATCCATTCTACAGTGTTTCAGAATTACTAGTTGATTTTTAAATACAAAGTAGATATAGATGCTAATGGTGATTAATGTGATATATTTCTTATAGTAAACTGTGGTTCACATAATACTTGTGCTCAAAGGGGAAGGCACAGGATTTCCTAAAATGAGCCACCTTATAAAGAGTTCTTACTATACAAATTATGTCACATTTACTGTACATAACCTCAAACTGAGTTATTATACAATTTATAAAAACCACTTGATCAGTCTTTATGAAGTAGTACATATGTGCTAAATTCCATTTTAGAAGGTTCCACATAATTTTCATAGAAAACAAAGTTTGAAAACAAGTAACGTTTAAATACAGCACGGTATTCTACCACAACTGAAACTTTTTTCTTCTTCTTCTCTGCAGGACCGAACAAAATCTGAAAATGAACTATGTTATAGATTTACCTCATGCAAAGATCTTTATGTTCTCTCTGAAAGTGAAAAGCATGGCCTTTTAAACACATTTTACTGTTTTATATTATTATGGCAACTTGTGTACAGCAGCACAGTCTCTTGAGAAAAAGTTATGATTTTTTTCAAGCAAAGATCTACACAAATTAGTTCTGATAATAAGGAAAGCCTTTCATGTCATCAAACATTCATCCAGTGCAAATGCACAGAGAATCCTTCCCGAAATGTTTTCTGACTTGAGAATCAACTAAAAAGAAAATCATACTAGGTAAAGTAAATAAAAACTTGGGGTGTGGGGAGAAATAAGGGAAAGGGGAGATAGAAAACATAGGCTGCAGAGTAAACCAATGTCTGCTGCTGATCCAGTATTTGTTTTTATGTCTAGTGTACATTAACACTCATGATCTCATTCTGATGATTTACTAAGTTACCAGCCTCCTAAAGGCAAATCAAGCTTGCATGTGTTCACATACAGCACCACTACCACACTCCTGTACACAGCACTCCAGGACTAGGAGTCTAATTCATGAGTGAAGAGCGCTAGATTTTCAAGAAGATCCTGACTATCCATCACTGAGCCAGACATTCATTCAACATTTTCCATTCATACATTGCTTCATAGCAAGGCCTAGGCTCATTTTCCTTTTACTTATATGGGCATCCAATTCTCTTTTATGCTTACAAGGCTTGAAGATAATAATACTACGCTTTCTCCTCAATTTATACAGAGTAAGTCAATGTTCTTTCTCAGGCACTGAAGATCTGTGACCTGTAGCCCTTTTTACTATGAACAGACTAAATAAGCATTCACGTAGTTTTCATTACATTTTGCCACTCATTCTCACTCATACCCATTTACCGTCTTGACATTTGGGCATTTTCTGTGATTCCAAATGTCCACAATATCTTTCTAATACTGGAACCCTTTATTGGCATACTGGCAGATAAACTGAAACCAAATGTTCCACTTTGAATTGCCTCTGGATCAAGGCTAAGATCTTCATCAATATCATTTGAAGAGAACTGAGCAATGATCTCATAGGCCAATTTGTAGATGTCTCTGTTTTCATGATTTTGAAGTTGTTCAGTTATCTCCAGTCCTCTACATTTTTCTATAAGATTGGCTATGGATTCTGCCTCATTTTGAGCCATTTTTAATATATTTACTTAGTGCATCCAGTACTACACGTACAACTTGTGTATCTTTTACAATCAGCAAATTGTGAAAAGGTTGGATAACATTTTATTGGATAAGGTGAGCCACTTGAGCTTTCCTTCCATGAATTGTTAAGTTGCTTATGGCCCAGGAAACTTCTGACAGCCAAAATCCCCCTTATCCAAAAGGTTTATTATTCTTGGCACAATATTGGCATCAATTACTGTCTGTATCTGCTGCTGATTACCTGCAGTGATGTTACAGAGGAACCATACTGCCTTTTAATTTTCTCTTCAGGATTTGTCAGGATTACCTGGAAGTGTGAAAGAGCATCATAATTCAAAACTACTTTTGTTTGCTCTTCAATTCCAGTAGCAATGTTGTTCACACCTTGAAGGGCAGCAGTCTAAACTCCTTTGTGGCCAAGCAGAGGAACCAAATGAAAAACTATTCCAGTGGCAGCACCAGTAAGGTAAGAGAAGGCCCAGTCTGTATGTACTAATATATTTACAACTGTATGATGAATTAAAACACAAAGAGCTGGAAGTATTTCCTGTATGGTTTCCATTGGTGGTGGTGGGTCTTTGTAGTGACATAAATTGACCATAACCCAGGCTGGGCATGATGGCTCATGCCTGGAATATACTTTGGGAGGCTGAGGCAGAAGGACTGCTTGAGCCCAGGAGTTAGAGGCCTGCCAGGAAACACAGTGAGGCCCTGTCTCTACAGGCAACAGCAGAAAGTGCTGCAGGGTGAGAGGGTGAGATAGCCTCGATCTCTGTAAACCTTTTTATATGCTTATTTTTCATCTGTATGTTTTCTTCAGTAAAATGTTTTTGTCTTTTGCCTATTTTTAACTAAATTTGTTTTTACTATTAAGTGTTGAGTTCTTCATATCTTCTAGATACTAGTCTGTTACTGGATATGTGACTTGTAGTATTTTCTCCCAGTCTGTAGCTTCCATAGAGGAAAGGCTTCGATTTTATTGAGGTCTAATTTATCAACTTTTCCTTTTATGAATCATACTTTTAGTATCAAGTGACTTACCTGAAATTTTTTCTAAGTTTTCTTCTAAAAGATTTATATTTTGGGAGGATCCAAGATGGTGGATTAGACACAACTCCAGCACACAACACCCAGCGAAAGAGATGCAGAAACCCAGAGATCTCCTAGCTCCAACTGAGGTACCAGGTGCATTTCAACGGGTCTGGCGGGGAGGGGTGCTGCTTCACCCAGAAAGTACATCTGACCAGCGAGTCGGAGGCTCCACCTCTGGCACTCTGGTCCAGATACACTGCTTCCCCCAAAGCCTCAGCAATACACAGAACAGGGGATCTTTGTCAGTCAAGCGCCGGGAATTACAAGTGCGGAGTTGAATAAGAGTCTGCAGACTGAGCTATCACCCCCTCCCCCCACCCGGAGAGAGAGGGAGCTGTAAGCAGGAGCAGCTGGGCGGCCCCTACCTCATGACCAGAGAAACAGAAAGCGGAAAGGAGGAGACTGCCTGGTGTGGTTGGGCGGGTCCCTAACCTCCCCCACAAACCCAAGAGGGCTGAAGCTCTGACTCTAGTGGGTTGCCCAGCCAGTGCCACAGTCTGAGATGAACCTGAATGATTCAGCCCAGTGGAGGAAGGGCACGATCCCCTACTAGAGGAGTGGGACTGGGCTACATGTTTTAACAAAAAACACAGGAAGCCTACATAGCAACAGGACGGCGTTCTCCACAACCCAGCAGCGCCTACAGGTCAGCAGAAAAGGCGGGCCTAATCTCCCAGCATAAACAAAAAAGACACAGGAAGCTTCTCTAGTAAACTGAAGGAGTCCCTAGAAACCCAGTAGCGCCCCCACAGACAGACAAGCGACCTCATCAAGCAGTTCTCTGACACCACAGCCAGGAAAATCCACAAAGATGGGAAAAAACCAGCACAAAAAAGATGAAATCACCAAAGACAGGAACACTT
The DNA here is from genome assembly GCA_004027835.1 of Alouatta palliata. Lineage (NCBI taxonomy): Eukaryota > Metazoa > Chordata > Mammalia > Primates > Atelidae > Alouatta > Alouatta palliata. Next base: position 46,507 of record PVKV010006517.1, read on the forward strand.
CTTCTCCTTCAAGAGATCACAACTCCTCAACAACACAGGATCACAACTTGACTGAGAAGGAGTGCAAAGAATTGACGGAAACAGGATTCAGAAGATGGATAACAAAAAACTTCTCAGAGCTAAAGGAACACGTTCTAACTCAATGCAAAGAAACCAAAAACCTTGAGAAAAGGTTAGACGAAATGCTAACTAGAATAACCAGCTTAGAGAAGAACATAAATGACTTGATGGAGTTGAAGAACACAGCACGAGAACTACGTGAAGCAAACACAAGTTTTAACAGCTGAATCAATCAAGCAGAAGAAAGGATATTAGAGATTGAAGATCAACTCAATGAAGTAAAAAGAGAAGGCAATACAAGAGAAAAAAGAGTGAATAGAAATGAACAAAGCCTCCAAGAAATATGGGATTATGCGAAAAAACCTAAGCTACACTTGATCGTTGTACCTGAATATGACAGGGAGAATGAATCCAAGTTGGAAAACACACTCCAGGATATTATCTAGGAGAACTTCCAAAGCATAGCAAGGCAGTCCAAATTTCAAATTCAAGAAATACGGAGAACTCCACAAAGATATTCCTCAAGAAGAGCAACCCCAAGGCACATAATTGTCAGATTCACTAGGGTCAAAATGAAGGAAAAAATGCTAAGGGCAGCCAGAGAGAAAGGTCAGGTCACCCACAGAGGGAAGCCCATCAGATTCACAGCAGAAACTCTGCAAGCCAGAAGAGAGTGGGGGCCAATATTCAACATCCTTAAAGGAAAGAACTTTCAACCCAGAATCTCAAATCCAGCCAAACTAAGCTTCATAAGTGAAGGAGAAATAAAATCCTTTACAGACAAGCAATTATTGAGAGATTTTGTCACCACCAGACCTGCCCTACAAGAGCTCCTGAAAGAAACACTAAGCATGAAAAGGAACAAGTACCAGTCACTGCAAAAGCAAACCAGTTGACAAAGACCAAAAATGCAATGAAGAAAATGAGTCAACTAATGAGAAAGAAAACCAGCCAGTAACAAAACGGCAGGATCAAATTCACACATAACAATATTAACATGGAAGGTAAATAGCCTAAACGTCCCAATCAAAAGACACAGACTGGCAAAAAAATTTTTGCAATCTACCCATCTGACAAAGGGCTAATATCCAGAATCTACAAAGAACTAAAACAGATATACAAGAAAAAAACAACCCCATTCAAAAGTGGGCAAAGGATATGAACAGACACTTTTCAAAAGAGGACATATATGAGGCCAAAAAACATATGAAAAAATGCTCATCATCACTGGTCATTAGAGAAATGCAAATCAAAACCACACTGAGATATCATCTCACGTCAGTTAGAATGGTGATCACTAAAAAATCGGGAGACAACAGATGCTGGAGAGGATGTGGAGAAATGGGAACACTCTTACACAGTTGGTGGGAGTGTAAATTAGTTCAACCATTGTGGAAGACAGTGTGGCAATTTCTCAAGGATCTAGAAATAGAAATTCCATTTGACCCAGCAATCCCATTACTGGGTATATACCCAAAGAACTATAAATCGTTCTACTATAAAGACACATGCACATGTATGTTCACTGCAGCCCTGTGTACAACAGCAAAGAACTGGAACTAACCCAAATGACCATCAATGATAGACTGGACAAAGAAAATGTGGTACATATATACCATGGAATACTACGCAGCCATAAAAAACGATGAGTTCGTGTCCTTTGTAAGGACTTGGATGAATCTGGAAACCATCATTCTTAGCAAACTGACCCAAGGACAGAGAGCTAAGCACCGTATGTTCTCACTCATAGGTGAGTGTTGAACAACAAGAACACGTGGACTCAGGGAGAGGAACATCACACACAGGGGACATTTGGAGGGGGTAGGGGAGAGACAATGGGGAATGGGGAGGGAGGGGACTGTGGGGAGGGATAACATGGGGAGAAATGCCAGATATAGTATGCACCTAAAGTAAAATAAATACTTTAAAAAAAAGATTTATATTTTGAACATTTTACATTTAAATTTATGATCCATTTAGTATAGAGTATGAGGTATAGGTCAAGGTTAATTTTGAGGGGGGGGCAATGGACTGCTCAGCATCATTTGTTGAAAAGACTATCCTTCCTCCATTTAATTACTTCTGTAATAATTTAGGTGTATCTGTGTGGGCTGGCTTCTGGGTTCTCTATTCTATTCTATGGAGCTGTGTATCTGTCCCTCTACCACTACCACACAGACTTTATTACCACAGCCATATAAATATCTTGAAATTGAGTATAGTGGTTCCTCCTATTTTATACTTCTTTGTCAAATTGTCTTATCTATTCTACCTCCATTGCCTTTACATATACATTTTAGAATAACATTGACTACATCTCCAAAAAAATCTGCCTGGGATTTTGATAAAAAATGCATTGTAATTGCATATTAATTTGTGAAGGGCCAACATTTTTACTATGTTGATTCTTCCAATCCAGGAACATGCAATGTGCCTCTCCATTAATTTAGATCTTTAATTTAGCAGCATTTTCTAGTTGTCAGCACATCTTATACATGTTTTGCTACTCCCTTTCCCTCCCCTATTTATAATATAATTATCTTAAACATTTCCTCTCTGTATATTTAGAATCATATCAGATAGTGTTCTAACTTTTGCTTCCACTGTCATACATTTGAGACAATTCAAGAGGAGATGGAAAGTCTATTGTATTTATATATATTTCTATTCTTTCCATTCTTCTTTCTTCTTTTCTGATGTTCCAAGATTTCTTCTTTTATCATTTCTATTCTCTTTAGAGAACTTCCTTAAGTCTTCCTTTTAGGGTAGTTCTGCTTCTGACAAACATGTTTTATCTTATCTGAGAATATCATAATTTCCCCTTCATTCCTAAAGAATATTTTTAGGCCAGATGCATTGGCTTATACCTGTAATACCAGCACTTTGGGAGGTCAAGGTGGGCAGATCAGTTGAGCTCAGGAGTTCAAGACCAGCCTGGACAATGTGGCAAAACCCCATCTCTACAGAAAATACAAAAATTAGATGGGCATGATCGTACATGCCTGTTGTCCCAGCTACTCAGGAGGCTGAGGTGGGAGGATCACTTGAGCCTGGGAGGTCAAGGCTGCAGTGATCCATGATCACTCCACTGCCCACCAACCTGGGTGACAGAGTAAGGCCCAGTCTCAAAAACAGAATATTCATTTTCACTAGTTATAAAATTTTGCATTGATAGGGTTTTTTTTTTTTTTTTTTTTTTTTGACCCTTAAAAATGTGCAGCTTCCTTCTGGTTTCCATGATTTCTGATGTGAAATCCACTGTCATTTAAACTGTTTTTCCCCTATAAGTAAGGTGTCATTTCTCTCCTGCTGCTTTCAATGATTTGTTAGGCCAGGTGTGGTGGCTCATGCCTGTTATCCTAGCACTTTGGGAGGCCGAGGGAGATGGGTCACTTGAGGCCAGGAGTTTAAGACCAGCCTGGCCAACGGAGCAAAATCCCATCTGTACTAAAAAGACAAAAAATTAGCCAAGCATGGGGGTGCACGCCTGTAGTCCCAGCTACTTGGGAGGCTGAGGTGCGAGGGTAGCTTGAACTCGGGAGACAGGTTGCAGTGAGCCAAGATCATGCCATTGTACTCCAGACTGGGTGACAGAGCGAGACTCTCTCAAAAAAAAAAAAAATTATTTTTCATAAGTTTTACTATAATGTATTTTCATGCAAATTTATTTTGGGTTTATCCTGTTTCATGTTCACTAAGCTTTTTGAATCTATACATATAAGCCGTTTGTCACACTGGAACATTATCAGCCATTATTTACCTGAGTACTTTTTGAGGTCTTCCATCTTTCCTCTTTCCATCCAAGTTTCCAATTATACAAGTATTAGAACTTTCATTATTGTCCCACAGGCCCCTGAGATTCTGTTTATTTATTCATTTTTTTCAGTCAGTTTTCTCCCAGACTGGGTAGTTTCTATTTTTATATCTCAAGTTCATGTATTCTTTCCTCTTTCTCTTCTACTCTGCTGTTGAGCTGATGCATTTAAGTTTTCTTCATTTCTATAATTATATTATTCATTTGTATAATTTTCATTTGATTCTCCTTTGTATCTTTAATTTCTTTGCTGAGACTTTTTTCATTGGTTTCAGTCATGTTTGTAATTGTTTCTTGAGACATCGTAATGCTAGCATCCATCGAATGCCTTTTTTCATTCAAGTTGATAGTTTCCTTGTTCTTGGTCTGATGGTTGATTTTCAACTGAAACCTAGATATTTGGGGAAGTTTGTGAAGAGATTCTGGATTGCATTTAGATCTGCTGTTTTAGCAGGCTTACTATAACACAGTTTTGGGAGGGAATAATAAAGAAGAAGGAGTGCCTCCTCATTATTGCCAGGTGGGAATATAAGTCAAGGTTATCCATTTAGTTTCCACTGACACTTGAGTTAGGGAGGTGCCCTATAACACTACTGGGTGGAAATGGGGATTCAGACTCCCCATTTGGTCTATGCATTTGGTCAAGGCACCCTAGCTGCCTTGGATAAAAGTGCCTCATTGCTTTTCTCCATGTGACCTCCAATGACAACACAGGGCATGGCCACATTAATGCTAGGGGAAAGTCCGGACTCTCCACTAGGCTTCCTCTGATCATATCCACATGGGGAGGGGAAGAGGTACCTTATTACCACTTAGTGGAAGTCCAGGTTTTCCATATGGTCTCCACTGTCACCTCAGGGACAGAAGTGTCTTTTAGGGATTAAAATCCCAACTCCCCACTTGGTCTTCTCTGACACCACCCTGGCAGGGTGCTGTTTGGGTATTTTGTGATAGCTTGATGATGCCAGAAATCTAGATTCCTGACATGGCCTTTTTGGGCTAAGTAGACCCATAGTGTTTTCTGCAGTGTTTGACAGGAGGACAGCAGTTGTTTTCTCAAGTTTTCTGCCTTACTAGGCTCTTTCCTGGTCCTTTGGCTAGAAAGAGATTGTTTCTATTTGTGGCTTTTTATCTGTTCCAATGTCATTTCTGGGTTGCCAGCTTCTTCAGCTCCAATTCTGGGTCATATGAGGCAAAAAGAAAACTCATGAAACTCACCATCATGTTGTTCCTTAGGTCTTGTGGGCCCTAGTCAATCTGCCTTCTACTCTGAATCTTTCACGATACTTTAGTATTTGTTTCATTATGTCCATGGACTTCAGTTTTACTTAGCTGGGGGAGTAGGAAAAATATACTGACTCCATCTTCTCCTAAATATGGTTTTTATATCTTAAGGAAATGCAGAATTTCCAGCACTACAGTTGTCAATAAACACATGTAAACTACCATCACTTCACTGATAAGTTCCCATTTGTAATATTCAAAGCTAGAAAGAATAATTGGTGGCAATAAAAAATACCTATCATTGGTGATATCACCAAAAATGGTGGAGTAGGGAACTCCATACCTCCATGAAAGCAATAATTAAGCAGGAAGAAACTATAATAAACATTTTCAAATTCAAGAATCTAATTTAAATAAACTTACACCAACTACAAAAACCAGGGAAATGCTTAGTTAAAAAAAGAGGCTACTAAATTTTGGTAAGAGGGTGCTACATTTCAACTTCCCTCTCTGCCATTCCTATTCCCCAGCTTAGTGGTGGCCTTGGAGATGGTAGTATATATTACTGGTGTGGCTTGCTGCTGCAAAAGAGGCAATATAAATCTTGACCTCAGAAAACTATAGTTATATATTTTGGCCTGTCTGGTAGCTCCCTAAGGGATAGGCTTAGGACCCTGACTTTATTTTGCCCACCTTGGAACTTTCTCAGAGCTAGCGTGGCCTTTTTCAAGATATTTGATGAAAGCACTTAAAGGTAAATATACTAGCCACAACCACCTGAGGCAAGGGATAATAGATGGAGCAAGCAGCAGACAGACTAAAAGGCTTGGGAAGGAAAAGGCTGGGGAAGCAGATGCATGAGAAAAAGAGTGTTCTGGAAAGCTCCTGCAAATACCAGGGGATGCAGGAGGCCAGACACATGCCCAGGGCTGGACCTATGCTCAGAAAAAATGTGAGAAGACCCTGAGCTTTCATCTGTGGCTTAGTTTTAAGCTCTACAGAAGCAGGACATAGCTAAGGCAGAGATACAAGTGGCCCAGCTAAGCACTGAAGATATACACCAATAAGGAGCCAATCAGCAAAGACTAGGATAACTATTTTTATTTTTGTGGCATTTAAGGAAATCTCTGTGAAATCACTATCTGAGAACTAAGCTAACTGACAGAGAATTCACTGACTACATGTCACAAATAATACAATCTTTACAAACATAGTTTAGAAAAGCTACTGAACTAACAATTACAACCCACAAGAAGCAGCAAAAATTAAAAAAACCTAGAGAGAGGTAAAAATCTGATTTCCAGAATTACCACATTACAATATTGAAACTATCAAGTTTTCAACAAAATAATTATGAGGCATTAAGAAAAAAACAAAGCCGTATGCCCTGTTCATAGGAAAAACAATTAATAGAAACTGTCTATGAGGAAACGCAGATATTTGCTAGTTGACAAATTTAAAACAACTGTTTTAAAGATGCTCAAACAGCTAAAGGAAACCATAGAAAAATAACTAAGGGAAACCTGGAGAATAGTATCTCACCAAATAGATAGTATCAATAAACAGACAGAAATAATAAAAACAAAATAGAAATTTTGGATATGAAAAGTGCAATAATTGAAATGAAAAACTCACTACAGCAGTTAAAAAACAGATTTCAGCAGGTAAGAGAATGAATTAATAAACTTAAAGATAGGTCCACTGGGGTTACTCAGTCTGTGAGGCAAAAAAAAAAAAAAAAGAATGATGAAGAGAGCCTCGGGGGCCTGTGGAAGACTATTAAGCAGACCAATAAGTGTACAGAGAGAGTCCTAAAAGGATAGAAGTGATAGAAAGAAGCAGAAAGAATATTCCAAGACATAATGGCAGTATACATCACAAATTTGATGAAAGACATGAATCTACAGATCTACAAAGCTCAATAAACTCCAAGTAGGAAAGCTTTCAACATTTTCCTGTTGAATATAAGTGTTAGCTATGAGTTTGTCGTATATGGCCTTTATGGTTTTGAGGGACACACTTTCTATACATAATTTGTTGAGTTTTTATCATGAAAACATGTTAAATTTTGTCAAATACTTTTTCTTCATCTGTTGAAATGATCATATGATTTTGTCCTTCATTCCACTAGCATTCTGTGTCACATTTATCGATTTGCATATGTTGAACCATTCTTGTATCGTGGGTATGAATTCCACTTTATCATAGTGAATAATCTTTTTAATGTGCTATTGAATTCTGTTAGTATTTTTTTTTTTTTTTTTTTTTATTTTGAGGCAGGGTCTTGCTCTGTGACCCAAGTGGGAGTGCAGTATTGTAATCATGCCTCACTGCAACTTCGATTTCCTGGGCTTCAGCCATCCTCCTGCCTCATTTTTTTCACTTTTTTGTAGAGATAAAGTAAAAGTGATCCTCCCACCTTAGACTCCAAAAGTGATGGGATTACAGGTGTGAGCCACCGTGATTGGCCCCTGATTGCTAGTATTTTGTTGAGGATTTTTGCATTCATGTTTATCAGGGGTATTGGCCAGGGAAATTGTTTTTATTGTTCTGTCCTTGTCTGGTTTTTTGTATCAGAGTATACTGTTTTTATAGAATGAGTTTGGAAGTATTGTCTCCTCTTCAATTTTGTTGACTAGTTTGAGAAGAATTGGCATTTGTTCTTTAAATGTTTGGTAGAATTCATCAGTGAGGCCATAAAGTCCTGGGTTTTTCTTTGATTGGAGACTTTCTATTATGGTTTCAATTTCATTACTCACTGTACAACTTTCCCCCACCATATCCCAAGCTGTAGCTATATAGTGCCATCTTGAAACCAGAGCCACAGCTAGAGTGTATCCTGCTCCAAAAGCCAGCAATAACTGCATCTTTTCATTGCTGAAGCTACACTGCCATTACACCACCTTAGTGGTGGTACATCATTTCCCAGACAAGCTGTTATAGCACTCTATCCTCTGAGAACAAGCTTCCTAGGAAGGGCTCTGCCTTGCACATTCTGGTGACTGTAGCAACCAATCCTAGCCTCAGAATCTAGGTCCACCACTCCAGCCCCAGGGCAAGCGGTACTCTGTCCCTAGAAGAACAGGTACTCTTGCCCAGTAAAGAAACTGAGTCCTGCCCAGTGATGTGCACAGTCAGCACACTCACCAGCCAGGTTCACTGTCCATTGCAATTCTGTGTGTTCACCAGCTAGGCATGTTGCTTCCAGGTGCCCCTGCCCCAAGTTGGTGATGTGGCCCCCAAGTGACAACATACCAGCCAGACATGCTGCTTCCATGGAGCCCTGTTCCAAGCTGGCAGACCTCTGATGCCTACATACTTACCAGCCAGGCATACCAATTCCAGAGGGTACCTGCCCAGAGTGACATGTACACTGAAAGTGAAGAGATAGAAAATGATATTCCATGCAAATGGAAATCAAGAGAGAACAGGAGTAGCTATAATCATAACAGATAAAATAGGCTTTAAGGCAAAAACAATAAAAAGAGAAAGGAAGGTCATTATATAATGAAAAGGAGTTATTTCAATAAGATGATAAGAAAAATTTTAATATGTATATACCTAACACCAGAGTACCAAAATAAATGAAGCAATTATTATAGATCTAAGGGAATAGACCACAATAATATAAGGAGACTTCAGCATGCCACTCTCAGAAATGGACAGATCATCTAGACAGAAAATAAAGAAACATCACATTAAAATGACACACTAAATCAAAAGGAACTAGCAAACATTTACAGAATATTCGACCAAAGAGCTGCAGCATAAACACTCTTCTCAACAGAACATGAAACTTTCTCTAGGAAAGAACATATGGTAGTCTGCAGAAAAAGCCTTAACTAATTCCAAAAAAAGTCCAGGTCCAGACGGGTTCACAGCCGAATTCTACCAGATGTACAAAGAGGAGCTGGTTCCATTGCTTCTGAAACTATATCAAACAATACAAAAAGAGGGAACCCTCCCTAACACATTTTATGAGACCAACATCATCCTGATACCAAAACTAGGCACAGACTCAATGAAAAGAGAAAACTTCAGGCCAATATCCATGATGAACAGTGATGCAAAAATCTTCAATAAAATACTGGCAAACTGAATGCAACAGCACATCAAAAAGCTCATTAAACATGATCAAGTAGGCTTCATCCCGGGGATGCAAGGCTGGTTCAACATACACAAGTCCACAAATGTAATCCATCACATAAACGGAACTAAAGACAAAAACCATATGATTATCTCAATTGATGCAGGGAAGGTCTTTGAAAATTCAACAGCTCTTCATGCTAAAAACTCTCAATAAACTAGGTATCGACAGAATGTATCATAAAATGATAAAAGCTATTTATGAAAAAACTATAGCCAATATCATACTGAATAGGCAAAAGGTGGAAGAATTCGCTTTGAAATCAGGTACTAGACAAGGATGCCCTCTCTCACCACTCCTATTCCATATAGTATTGGAAGTTCTAGCCAGAGCAATCAGGCAAGAAAAATAAATAAAGGGTATTCAGTTAGGAAAGGGGGAAGTCAAACTGTCGCTATTTGCAGACGACATGATTGTATATTTAGAAGATCCCATCATCTCAGCTCAAAATCTTCTCAAACTGATAAGCAACTTCAGCAAAGTCTCAGAACACAAAATCAATGTCCAGAAATCACAAGCATTCCTATATACCAATAACAGACAAACAGCCAAATTAAGAGCGAACTCCCATTCACAATTGCTACAAAGAGAATAAAATACCTAGGAATACAACTAACCAAGGATGTAAAGGACCTCTTCAAGGAGAACTACAAACCACTGCTCAACGAAATAAGAGAGGACACAAACAGATGGAAAAACATTCCATTATCATGGTAAGGAAGAATCAATATTGTGAAAATGGCCATACTGCCAAAAGTAATTTATAGATTCAACACCATCCCCATCAAGCTACCAATGCCCTTCTTCACAGAACTGGAAAAAAAATACTTTAAATTTCATATGGAATCACAAGAGAGCCCGCATAGCCAAGACAATCCTAAGCAAAAAGAACAAAGCCGGAGGCATCACACTGCCGGACTTCAATGTATACTACAAGGCTACAGTAATCAAAACAGCATGGTACTGGTACCAAAACAGAGACATAGACCAATGGAACAGAACAGAGGCCACAGAAGCAACACCACACATCTACAGCCATCTGATCTTTGACAAACCTGACAAAAACAAACAATGGGAAAAGGATTCCATGTTTAATAAGTAGTATTGGGAAAACTGGCTAGCAATGTGCAGAAAGCAGAAACTGGACCCCTTCCTGTCACCTTACGCTAAAATTAACTTTATATTGATTAAAGATTTAAACATAGAACTTAACACCATAAAAACATTAGAAGAAAACACAGGCAAAACCATTCAGGACATAGGCATAGGCAAGGACTTCACGACTAAAACATCAAAAGCAATGGCAACAAAAGCCAAGACAGACAAATGGGATATAATTAAAATTCAGAGATTCTGTACAGCAAAAGAAATCATCATTAGAGTGAACTGGTAACCAACAGAATGGGAAAAAAACTTTTGCAGTCTACTCATTCGAGAAAGGGCCAACATCTAGAATCTACAAAGAACTAAAATAGATATACAAGAAATAAACAAACCATTCAAAAGTGGGCGAAGGATATGAACAGATACTTTTCAAAAGAAGACATACATGAGGTCAACAAACATATGAAAAAATGCTCATCATCACTGGTCATTAGAGAAATGAAAACCAAAACTACATTGAGATACCATCTCACTCCAGTTAGAATGGCGATCATTAAAAAATCTGGAGACAACAGATGCTGGAGAGGATGTGGAGAAATAGGAACACTCTTACACAGTTGGTGGGAGTGTAAATTAGTTCAACCATTGTGGAAGACAGTGTGGTGATTTCTCAAGGATCTAGAAATAGAAATTCCCAGCAATCCCACTACTGGGTATATACCCAAAGAACTATAAATCGTTCTACTATAAAGACACATGCACACGTATGTTCACTGCAGCCCTGTGTACAATAGCAAAGACCTGGAACCAACCCAAATGCCCATCAGTGATAGACTGGACAAAGAAAACGTGGCACATATACACCGTGGAATACTAAGCAGCCATAAAAAACGAGTTCGTGTCCTTTGTAGGGACTTGGATGAATCTGGAAACCATCATTCTCAGCAAACTGACACAAGAACAGAAAACCCAACACTGCATGTTCTCACTCATAGGCGGGTGTTGAACAATGAGAACACGTGGACTTCAGGAAGAGGAGCATCACACACTGGGGGCAGCTGGGGGGACTAGGAGAGGGACAGTGGGGGGTGGGGAGGGATAACATGGGGAGAAATGCCGGATATAGCATGCACGTTTCAACAAGCCTGCATGACCCGCACATGTTCCCTAGAACGTAAAGTAAAATAAAAAATAGAAAAAAGAATATCAAAATCATTTCCAGTATATTTTGTGACCACAATGATATAAAAGTAGAAATCAGTAACAGCAGGAACTTCTGAAAATTCACGAATACATGGAAATTAAACAACATGCTCTTACATGACCAATGGGTCAATAAAGAAATTAAAAGAAAGTTTAAAAATTTCTTGAGAGAAATGAAAATGGGAATACAGGCTGGGCGTGGTGGCTCAAGCCTGTAATCCCAGCACTTTGGGAGGCTGAGGCGGGTGGATCACCTGAGGTCAGGAGTTCAAGACCAGCCTGAAACCCCATCTCTATTAAAAGAAAAAAAAAATGGGAATACAATATACCAAAATCCTTGGGACACAGCTAACACAGCTCTAAATGGAGATTTTATACCAATAAATGCCTACATTGAAAAAAAAATCACAAATTAAAAACCTAACAATGCACCAAAGGAATTAAAAATTTAAGAACTCAAGTAAACCTATAACTAGTAAAAGAAAAGAAATAATAAAGAGTACAAATAAATGAAACAGCCCAGGTACAGTAGCTCATGCCTATAATCCTAGCACTTTTAGGGAGGCAAAGAGGGAGGATCACTTGAAGCCAGGAGTTTGTACCAGCCTAGGCAACAAAGCAAGACCCATCTCTAGAAAAAAAAAAATAAGATTATCCAGGTGTAGTTGCATGCACCAGTAGTTCCAGCCACTTGGGAGGCTGAAGCAGGAAGATCATGTGAGCTCAGGAGTTTGAGGCTACAATGAGCTACGAGTGCATTACCATACTCCAACTTAGGCAACAGAGCAAGATCCTATCTCAAGAAAGAAAGAAGATAAAGAAAAGAGATGAGAAAAAAGAGGACAGAGTTGGTGGCTCACACCTGTAATCCCAGCACTTTGGGAGGCCAAGGAGGGAGGATTGCTTGAGGCCAGGAAAGACTAGCCTGGGCAACATAGTGAGACTCCATCTCTACAAAGAAATTAAAAAATTAGCCAGATGTGGTGTCATGCACCTGTAGTCCCAGATACTCAGGGGGCTGAGGCAGGAGGATAACCTGAGCCTAGGAGATGGAGGCTGCTGTCAGCCATGGTCGTGCCACTGCACTGTAGCCTAGGTGACAGAGCAGGATCCTGTTTCAAAAAAAGAAAAGGAAAGATAAGAAAAGAGAGACTTAAAATAACAAAATAGATCAATGAAACAAAGAGTTATTAAAAAAAATAAAATAAACAAAATTTAGATGACTTTAGCTGGCCTAAGAAAAAAATAGAAAACATCCAAATAAAACTAGATACAAAAAAAGAGATATTACAACTAATTCCATAGAAATAAAAAGCATCACAGGACAGTATCAGGAACAATTTTATGCCAGAAAACCCAGATAACCTGTAAAAAAAAAAAAAATGGATAAATTCCTGGACATATATAACCTTCCAAGATTAAACAATGAAGAAACAGAAAATCTGAACAGACCAATAGTGAGTAATAAGATCAACACAGTAATAAAATCTCCCATCAAAGAAAGGCCCAGGACCTGATGGCTTCACTGCTGAATTCTACCAAACATTTAAAGAATGAATACCAATTTTCCTCAAACTAGTCAACACAACTGAAGAGGAGACAATATTTCTAAACTCATTCTATAAGGACAGTATTACCCTGATACCAAAGCCAGGCAAGGACACAATTAAAAAAGAATAGCCCTGATGAACACAAATGCAAACATCAATAAAATACTAGCAAACAGAATTCAATAGCACATTAAAAAGATTTTCACTATGATCAAGTGGAATTCATCCCAGGAATGCAAGAATGGCTCAACATATGTCAATCAATAAATGTGACACAGAACACTAATGGAATGAAGGACAAAAACCATATGATCATTTCAATAGATGAAGAAAAGGCATTTGACAAAATTGAATATCCCTGAATGATAAAAACAACACATTATGTATAGAAAGTATTTACCTCACTACAAATAAAAGCCACATATGACAAACCCACAGCTAATACCATATTGAACAGGGAAATGTTGGAAGTTTTTCCCCTAAGATCTGGAACAAGACAACAATGCCTACTTTTACCACTTCTATTCTACTTAGTATTTGAATTCCTAGCCACAGCAATTAGACAAGAGAAAGAAATGAAAGTTATACAAATTGGAAATGAGGAAGTTAAACTATCCCTGGTTGCAGATGACACAAGTGTATACAGTTGGCCCTTGAACAAAACCAGGGTTAGAAGTGTCAAACTCGGCTAGGCGTGGTGGTTCATGCCTGTAATCCCAGCATTTTGGGAGGTCAAGGCAAGGGGATCATGAGGTCAGGAGATCGACACCATCCTGGCCAACATGGTGAAACCTCATCTCTACTAAAAATACAAAAATTAGTTGGGCATGGTGGTGCATGCCTATAATCCCAACTACTTGGGAGGCAGAGGCAGAGAAGAATCACTTGAACCAGGGAGTTGGATGTTGCAGTGAGCTGAGATCTCGCCACTGCACTCCAGTCTGGCAGCAGAGCGAGACTCTGTCTCAATAAATAAATAAAAATAAAAAAATAAAAAAGACTTGTCAAACCCTTGCACACTTTAAAATCAATGTATAAGTTCTTACTTACCAAAAATTTAACTACTAGTAGCCAACCATTGACCAGAAGCCTGATCAATAACATAAATAATTGATTAACAACTATTTTGTATGTTATATGTATTATATATATACTGTATTTTTATAAGTTAAGCTAAAGAAAAGAAAATATTATTAAGAAAATTGTAAGAAAGAAAATATATCTACTATTAATTAAGTGGGTGTGGATCATCATTAACATCTACATCTTTGTCATCTTCATGTTGAGTAGACTGAGGAAGAGGAAGAAGGGTTGGTCTTATTGACTCAGTGGTTTCAGAGGTGGAAGAAAATCCACATAAAAATGGAAAAACCCAAAGACTCCACCAAAAAAGTGCTAGAACTAATAAACAAATTCAGTAAAGTTGCAACATACAAAAATCAGCAGCATTTTTACACATCAATAGTAAACTATCTGAAAAAGAAATCAAGAAAACAATCCCACTTACAATCGTTACAAAAAATATATACTTAGGAATAAATCTAACCAAGGAGGTGAAAGACCTTCATACTGAAAATTATAAAACATTGATGAAAGAAATTGAAGATGACACAAATAAACAGAAGGATATCCCATCTTCATGGACTGGAAGAATTAATATTGTTACAATATCTGTACTACCAAAGCAATCTACAGATTCAGTGTAATTGCTAAGAAAATACCAATGACATTCTTCATAGAAATAGAAAAAAGAATTCTAAAATTTGTATGGAACCCACAAATGATCCTGAACAGCTGATGCAATCTTGTGCAAAAAAAGAAAAAAAAAAAAAAGACAGCTGGAGACATCACACTATCTGACTTCAAAATGTACTACAAAGCTATAGTAACCAAAATAGCATGATACTAACCTAAAAAAAAAAAAAGACACATAGACCAATGGAATAGAATAGAGAGCCCAGAAAAAAAAATGCATATACACACAAAGGTGTGAAGAACAAACATTGGGGAAAATACAATCTTCCGTAAATGGTGCTGGAAAAAAATGGATACCCATATGCCGAAGAATGAAACTAGATACCTATCTCTCGTCACATACAAAAATCAACTCAAAATGGATTAAAAACTTAAATGAAAGATCCAAAGCTATGAAACTACTATAAGAAAACAGGAAAAATACTTCATAATATTGGACTGGGCAATAATTTTTTGGCTATGACTCTAAAAGCACAGGTAACAAAAGCAAAAGTAGACAAATGGGATTATATCAAACTGAAAAACTTCTGCTGCACAGTAAAGGAAACAATCAACAAGGTGAAGTCGGTGGAAATGTAAATTTGTACATTCATTATGAAAAACAGTATGGAGTTCCTAAAAAAAGTAAAAATAGAACTGTCCTATGATCTAGCTAGCAATCCCACTACTGGGTATATATCCAAAGAAAATGAAGTCATTGTGTCAAAGAGATATGTGCACTCCCATATTTATTGCAGCACTATTCACAATAGCCAAGATACTAAATCAACCTAAGTGTCCATAAATGGATGGACTGAGAAGGAAAATATGGTAAATATACACGAGGAAATACTATTTTCGCAACAAAAAAGAAAGCAATGCTGTCATTCACAGCAACACAGATGAGAACATTATGTTAACTGAAATAAGCCAGATACAGAAAGACAAATACAGCATAATCACTCTGTACTCCATATGTAGCACAACTATTTTGTCAATTAAAATTTAAAATGTATAATAGCAAAAAAATAAAATGTACACTCAACTAATTGGAAACAGAAGAGAAAATCCTAAAACATGAAAAAGGAAATTTGTGAAAAACCTACAGCTAACATCAATACTCAATAGTGAAAGACTAAATGCTTCACCCCTAAAATCAGGAACAAGACACAGATGCCTCCTTTCACTACTTTTACTCAACACTGTACTGGAAGTTCTAGCCAGGGCAATTAGGCAAGGAAATAAAAGACATCCAAATTGCAAAGGAAGAAATAAAACTCTCTATTCAGAGATGACATGATCTTATATTTATAAAATCCTAAAGAATCCACAAAATAAGCTATTAGAGCTAATAAATTTATTTAGTTCTGTTTTGTACTCTTTGTGAGTGCTTCAGCCTGCGGAAGCTTTGGAAAAATATACAAAACATTACCAGTACTCTCTTGGTTTCCCTCATTTTTCTTTTCTTTGTTGGGGAAGGGACAAAAAAGTACAAGAAGATACAAAGGAAGAGTAAATGAATCAAACAAACTTTATCTTGACTGTATTTCTATAAATCAACTATTATTTCTTATTTATTTCCCTAAGCAGGCAACAGCAAAGCCCTGAAAACCAACAGGAGTTGGGCTCTCGTTTTCAGAGGCAGCAAAAAATGGCTGATATGAGGACAGAATGTCCTACTCCATAGCCAGGCTTGTACAGATGATGGCAGCTATCCAAGGAGAAGCAAGGAGGCCGAGACCCTAGGACCTGCTATAAGAAAGGAGGGAAAAACTTAAGAACTTACTGAATGTTGTAGGGCACAGTACTAGGACTGAGTACCCCATACATAGTGAAGCCTTTATAGAGAGGGTTCCTGAAGTCTGATTTCCTCTGAACCAAGAAAGGCCACACAGAATGTGTTTTCTCATAGATTCTGTTAGAAAAGAAAAACAAGCCAAAAAATTAAAAGCAGCAAGCAAGCAATCTCAATAGTCCTGTTGAACATGACAAGCAGCAAATTTTACTAATAAGTAACCCAACTCAAGAAAGGAGGACAGGATATGACAGAAGAAAAATAAGTGGCTAATAAGTGTTGATGGAGTAACAAATTATCTGGGCTTCAATTTATCCATCTTTAAAATAAATGAGAGGTTAGAAAGAGTTCCATACTGGAGAACAGGAGATTCTAAGTCCAGTTTCTGCTGTGGAATAGCTGTGTGATTTTAAGAAAATCCTAAGCTTTTCTGGGCCTGTTTCCTCATCATTAAATGTGACCTCTAAGTTATATTCCAAATCAAGGACTTTATGAACTAATGACTTTTCTGGTTTAAAAAATTTTTGAATTGCTTTTGAAAGTCTGGTAAGTTAAGAGATAGGTCCTATGGAGTGAATTTCTGGCTCTTCTGTATTTCATTTTATTTAAAGACAGCTTCTCCTCCCTTCAGAAGGTTTAAGACAGTGACAGAGAATTGGAAATTTATAATAGAAAATATCCGTGAGTTCTCCCAGGTGGGCAACTAAAGATTATGGCATTTATATTACAAAACTGATTCTTACTGAGTTGAGACCATGGAAAGCCTACTCAACCAGCAAGCAAGTCCCTTAGTTAACACCTCAAAATACATGGGATCCATTGGTTCCCAATGTATGCTGCTGCATAACCATTCCTGAGAAAGTCATTTGCACACACACCTTGTCAAAGAAAGCTAAAGGAGAACTGAAGAGTGGTATAAGTAAGACCTAAAATTGTTGTCCTGTAACTTATACAATTTTCAGAGCATTTCAGTGAGGCCAAAGGCCCTGTATATCTCTTTCTCATCTGCTATTACTTTATAACATTAAAAAAAAAATACTGCAATGGTAAGGTAACTAATTTGTTGAGTATTTATTATGTGTTCAAACACTATTCCAGACTCGTTACCTAAAATACCTCCTTAAATTTTCCCAATTAAACCTTGTGAGATATTTCAGCCCAAAATTACTAATGAGAAAATGAGACTAAATATTAATTTGCTCAAGGTCACATAGCTAGTAGGTGACAGAGCCAAAGTTTGAACCCAAGTCTGCCTGACTCTAAAGCCCATGCTTTTCCATTCATGAATAAATGACACTTCTGCTTATTTTAAGTAGTCACTACTTTAAAATATGTTAAAATGTTCTATTGTAGTTTTTAAATGAATATTCATATTTGTATGAAAATACCACATATATTGACCTAATTTTAAGAGAAGGAAAAAGATTATGGAAAAGATCCTGAGTTTTAATGCCTAGGGAAATAACTTAAAGACATAATGAATATCTTAAAAGTACTTGGGGAGGAAGTGACAAAGGTCTAGTCGTAAAGAGAGAGAGAGAGAAAAACATGTATGGCAGCAAGAGAGAAACTACCAAGTTAGTACAAATGTTAAAACAGAAAGACTCATTATTGTTCTCTATGTTGACAGGAAAACTAAATCACAGAGAAGTAATCTCATCCTGGCTATGCTATAAAGGGGCCTGAGAGTTGAGTTAACTGCTAACTTAGCCAACACCTGTGAAATAGGAGTGTGTTGTGAAAGAGCTACTTTCTTATTTCTTTTACTCTGTCTCCAAAATAAGGAAAATACTGTTCATAGCTCTATCTTGTCAATTTCAAAAAAAAAGTACTTATGTCTCATATACTGTGGGAATGTTAGTTTAAGTAAGGAGTGCAAACTCAACCGCCTACTAGAACTAGGCAGATAACATTAGAAATGGGCTAAGAATAAACTATAGAGAATGGTAAGAACTGCAGTCAACAAGAGTAAGTTTGCCTCATCCAAATGGAACAGCACTATTCAGCTCTAGCTTATTATTACCATAAGAAAATACAATCTAGTGTTGCCAGAGCTCCTGAGTTTTCAGAATATTTAGGAAAAACATCCTAAAATAATTGAATTTAATGTGAAATCTCCTGATATTTAAATGTTGGCAACTAGGGATGAGAATGACACAATGGACTTTGGGGACTCGGGGGGAATGGGTGGGAAGGGGGTGAGGGATAAAAGACTACAAATTGGGTTCACTGTTCTGGAGATGGGTGTACCAAAGTCTCACAAATCACCAATGAAGAATTTACTATGTAACCAAATACCATCTGTTCCCCAAAAACCTATAGAAATAAACAAAAATGTTGGCAACTAATTAGGAGTTTTTAAAAAATACTCCACACACTAAACAAACCATGCCTGTTGGGTTGGGTTTGGCCTATGAGCTGCTAGTTTGTGATCTCTGATATGAGTGAGAAGTAGATAATGACTACTCATACCTGCACAGCAATTAATTATTTGCAAAGGCTTTGTACATCCATTATTTTATTGGCTCCTCATGATTGCTCTAAAAAGTAGGCATTATTATCCCTATTTTATGGATAAGAAATCTCATGGTTCTGAAAGATCTCTGTGCAAACACTAAGTGCTTTCTGCTTCAAATTTTTTTTATTATTGTTATCTCCTCCCCTTTCTTGACTACTATGCCAAATTCAGGGTGGTAGGTACATTCTTTTTGCACTGACCTTCTTCTGCCTATTTAGTGTTTTCTCACAAGTAAATTCACCTTAGATCTTCCCGATCCTTCTGGCAGTTTCCAAGGAAGTTTCCAAACTGGCAGGAGAAAACATGGTCATGGATCTCCAGCAGGAAGTTTTCATTAAACTCAAAGGCACAGGGAAACTGTTCCATTAATTGCCAAATACAGTCTAGGAATTGGGTGAAGACAGGGGACACTTCTTTAGAGTCTCCATCGAGGTGGCCACACCTGAGAGATGCAAATAAAGGTAAAGAAAGACACTAGTTAGCATCAAGGATTACACTGTTGGGAATAGGCCATAACAAGGTCATCTTTTGTCCCTGTTGGCAGTGGCAAGGAAACACCTCATACCAAAATGCCAGCAGAATCTCAAAGCTAGTTAATCCCAGCAGACCACTTAGCTGCTGGTGTCCTTTACTATCATCCAAACTGTAAGCCCTTTGGTCACCTAGTCCATTTTCTTTTACACCCTCTTTCCAATAGAACTTTCTGCAATGATGGAAAATTTCTACAGTTGTGCTGTCCAATATAGCAGCTGCTAACTGTTAAGCATTTGAAATGTGGATAGTGTGGCTGACTGACTTTTTCATTGTATTTAATTTTAATTTAATTTAAATAGCTACATTTAGCTCTGTGTGAGCAACGACCTCATCTATATTGT
This sequence comes from Alouatta palliata, assembly GCA_004027835.1. Taxonomy (NCBI): domain Eukaryota; kingdom Metazoa; phylum Chordata; class Mammalia; order Primates; family Atelidae; genus Alouatta; species Alouatta palliata. The sequence goes on from PVKV010006517.1 coordinate 66,531, forward strand.
TTAGTGCATAGTGCATGGCACAAAATAGGTATTTAAGAAACATTTATTAAGAGCATGAATGAAACCTCATCCCAGAACTGTTTAATGCTTCCTCCCCATAATGCTCTCTTTACCAACGCTATCATCCACTGGAAATACTATTCCACTGGAAACCAACACGGCACCCTCAGTTCCTACACTGCAGGTTCTCTACGTTCTGATATAGTTACAGCATGGCTCACAGGGATACCACCTTTCCTTGGGGTAAAAATAAAATGGAGAATGCTGATCATTCCACTTTCCACATACCGTAATACTAAAACAAAGCAGAGGTGGGTTTAGCCTTCTCGTTGCACCTACTGCTGCTTCTAAGCTACTATTATTTTTATGCCCTTAAAAACACTTCCTTTATGGGGCATACTATTAGCTTATTTACCTTCTCCTTCCTCAATGCTGTCTTCTAGAATCTCTGAGTTACTTCCCTATATTCTCTGAACAATCTGATGGTCTCAAGCTTTGGGGTTGATGTAGATGACTTACATTAGCTCAACAGACTCCTTAACTAACACAAATCCAATTACCTTCACTGATTTTTACCTCTACTCTACCCTTTTAAATTCACTGGCCACAGGCTGCCTAGTAGTTCTTACTCCATCTTTGAAATCTTAATCACAGTATCCCACTCTGAACACCATATATTATATTCCCAAAAGTTGTTCATCTTCTTAACTCCTTCAGGCCTCATTTCAGGATATCTCCACATGCCAGATTCCTACTGGTTTCTCTTTTTCCTTATCAAGCCTAAATTCCATCATCTGCCCTATTAACTACTCTCTACCCATTTTTTTCAGCTTTCTGGTCTTCCTTGTCATTATTTTCCTTCTAAATACAACCACAGATCAGCCTGAAAAGCTATGTCTCTGCTTCTAATAATCCTAATAATGCTCAAGAAAATTATAAAATGATACAATTCACACCATTCAAAATTAGTCTCCATATTCAGCTGCATCTTAACTGCTCTCAAATAATCTTTATGTGGGTTCTTAACACCATTTTCTCATTACCTTTACAGCTCTTACAAATTTTAAACTACCTTCTCAAACCCCGAATCCATTTCATATCTTCCTTCACTCCAGTGTCACTGAAAAATATCAAGGCCATTAAGTAGAAAAAAGAAATCTAACTTCTGCCTCTAATAAGCACATACAGCACCTTCTCTGCCTGTCTTTCCACCTAATCTCCATGGAAAAGCGGTTCTTCATTATAGCTCAAGCTAATCTTTCATTTGGACTGGAATTTTCACCCCTGTTTGCCCAGAAGGCTTACTCTACCAAAAACCCACTGTTTCTTTCATATCTTCAACCTTATCTTCTTTAATGTTTCTTTCTTCTCAGCATAAGAAACTGCTCAAATCTCCTGTCTTGAAATACACTTCCTCAAACCCAGATCCCACCCCTTCTCTTCTACCCACTTCAGAACCAAGGTTCTTTGAAAATAGATTTATATACTCACATTACACTTCCTCATCTCTCACTCACGCCTCCATTCGCAACCATTTGGCTTCTGCTTTCACCACTTTACTCAACCAGTTATCAGTAAAGATCATTAAAACCTGCATATTGCCAAAATCGATTTTTGGGTTATTCTGAGGCATATGACACTGCCGACTACTCTCTTGAGATTCTCCTCTCTTATGTTTTTTCTTTCCTATCCTTAGATTTATTCTTACCTCACTTACCACTCTTTCACAGTCACCTTCATGAACTTCTTTCTTCACTAGACTTTCAGGTGTCAGTATTATCCAAGGCTGTGTCCCACCCCTTGGTTCTTCTTCCTCTATATACAATTTTTTGAGTTACCTTATCTGAATCCATGGTTTAAACCACCAATTATAAGCAGATAACTCCCTCTATACCACCTCTCTATCTAATCCAGAACTAGTGAGCTCCAGATTACTACTGAATAGTCTCCCTAATGGATATCTTCTCTTGGATGCCCCATGCCAAATAAGTCCCAAACTGAAGTCAACTTTCCCCTAAAACCTGCCGTGTATTATCCTGTATCCTCTATCTCAATAAACCCAGTTACCTAAGGCAGAAACCTTTGAGTTTTACTAGACTTTTTCTCCCATCTTCTGGTGAGTTTCACTTCCTGAATACCTTTGTATCTATCCCATTGCATCTGTCTTTTTTCAGGCCCTCATCAATTCTGAGAGCCTACTAATTCAGCCCTTTGTCACCAATTTCAATCTTCCACATGCTGTCACAGAGATATTTGTAAAATATAGATCTGAACAACATGTCACTGCCTTGTTCAAAGTCCTCCAATATAGCTTTACTATGTACACAAAACACTCAAATCTTTTAGCTTTAAAAGAAAAAAAAAGAAAAAAAAAAAAAGAAACAGGGCTTTATATGATCTTCTCCTCACTGGCTCCACTTCTCTGGCCTCACTTCCTCTATTCTCCCTACACATCCTTTGACCCAGCCACACTGAATTGCTTGCAGCTCCTCAAATAAATGGTCCTGTTTACTGTCTTTATGGTTTCAAACACATCAGTGCTAGAATGCTTTCTCCCTTTCTAAATAACATCTACTCATACTTTAAATCTCAGTTAAAATGTCACCTATTCCAGGAAGCCTTCTTTGCCCCAGAATGGGTAAAGTTCCTTTGTTTATGTTTTCCTCTGTCTTAAGCACTTACCATACTACACTGTCATCACTGATTTTTCTTTTCTTTAATAGAAGAGATAGGAACTGTATCTGATTCAACCCAGTTTCCTCAATACCTAACATAATGATGGCTCTAATGTTTGTGGGTGAAGGAAAAATAAATAAATAGACCCAAATGGCTACAGAGTGGAAACCAAATGAAATTAAATTAACGCATATCAATGGGGAAAATTAAGACCTGAATTATAATCTCCTTAGGGTAAAACTCAATTTCTTTTTTTTTTTTTTTTTTTGAGACGGAGTTTCGCTCTTGTCACCCAGGCTATAGTGCAATGGCGTGGTCTCGGCTCACTGCAACCTCTGCCTCCCGAGTTCAAGTGATTTGCCTACCTCAGCCTCCTGAGGAGCTGGGATTATGGATGCCTGCCACCATGTCTGGCTAATTTTTGTATTATTAGTAGAGATGGGGTTTCACCGTGTTGGCCAGGCAGGTCTGAAACTCCTGACCTTAGGCGATTCATTCATGTTAGCCCCCCAAAGTTCTGGGATTACAGGTGTGAGCCACTGTGTCTGGCCAAAACTCAAACTTTATTTGTCTTTGGAATAAGCTTAGTGTCTGATATAATATACATCACATTGTTAGGCATTTGTCAAATATTTATTGATTGTCCTGATAAGATAGCCTTACCTTAGTGAGGCTGTTTGGTTTATAGCAGATAACAGATAAATATAAACCCTTGTCCTCACCACTTAAAAAAGAACAAATCTCCAACTGTCTTTTTTCTTAAAAAAGGTTGAAAGGTGCATTGTCTTGATATTAGTCCCTCTATCTGAATGACCTCTTCATTCCCTTGTTCTTCCTATTTTCTATTCATTTCCAAAAATTCATCCTTAAATGCTATATACTCCTGGAAGCCTACCCTGACCTCTTCATGCAAAGTTAAGCACTTTTCCTTCTGTACCCTGTGATGTCTTGTTCTTTCTTGAAATATTTAAGAATTTGTACTCCTTGAAAGCATAGATAGTATTCTGCTTACCTTTGTCACATTAGTGCACTAGCATAGTATCTAGAATACTTGTTTCTTGATGAAAAGAGATTTATGCCATATTCAACTTCCTGTTGCTTTGTCTACATGTACATTCTGGGGTTTTGATATACTTCACCCTAATGAATTATCCTCAGCCCCTTCTATCAAAATGAGTATATTTTTACCTTTGGGAAAACTTGTGGCCCATGGATATCCATTCCTTCTCTATTAAGATCTTCATTTTATACAAAAGAAAGAGTTTGTATTAGGAAAATCATAAAATGAATTAACCATACATACAAGAATGTCAAAACACTTTGCTGAATGGTTGAACCAATCATAAAAAAGTTATTTCCTAAATGATAATGAAGTAAGTAATTTAGATTTCATTCATAGGCCTATATAGGGTGCCTTCAGATTTCAGATGCTCTCAGACATATCCAGAGTCAAATTTCCTTTGGCTTTCACATGATGTGTGACAAGCCACTGAGCCATAACTAAATGCAATCCTGATAAGCATGATATTAAACTCAACCTTTGAAAAACAGAAATCTAAAGGCAGCTCTTAGCTTTATACCAGTAACAAAATCATTTCTAACCATTTAAAAAAAAATTCCAGCCAGGCATGGTGGCTCACACCTATAATCCCAGCACTTTAGGAGGCCATGGATGGCAGATCAAATGAGGCCAGGAGTTCAAGACCAGTCTGGCCAACATGGTGAAACCAGCTCTGTACCAAAAATACAAAAATTAGCCAAGCGTGGTAGTGCATGTCTGCAATCCCAGCTACTTGGAAGGCTATGGCATAAGAATCACTTGAACCTAGGAGGTGGAGGTTGCAGTGAGCCAAGATCGTGCCACTGCAATCCAGCCTGGGTTGGAGACCAACGCTCCATCTCAAAAAAAAAAAAAAAAAAAAAAAAAGGCTTTCCAAGAAATGAGAATAAACCACTATGGTGAGTTCTGTTTCTTAGAAAGATCAACTAAGAGGCCTTAGATTCAGATTCAGCACTAGAAAACCATCATGAGTCAAGACATTCAAACAGCTGACATGTTAAAAATGATGAGCCCCTTGGACAGCCTATTAAATAGTCATCCATTCAGTTTTGCAAACTTTTTGAGTTTTTCCTACTCTATACAGTAGCCTATTACATAAAATTTACCTTCTGATAGGTAAGAAATACGTTGAACGTACAAAAGAAAGTACACAGATAGTACATACCTAAATTTAAAGAAAAGAAGCTAAATTGGGAAAAAAAAAAAAAAAGCTATTTTTGTAGATGTAGAGCTAATTCTGGCAAAAAAAAAGATGTTTGAGAATTTTTTTTGATTTTGTCGCAATCTACCACTTATACAAAGTAAAATATAATAGCGTGTTCTCTTACCATGAGTCCTTTGAATGTCCTATAAAATGGATCTAGGAGGATGCTGGCCACCGAGCAGACCTGTGCTGTGCGGTCCCACCCATCAGAACAATGAACTAAGACACTGGCCTTTTCTACCTTCACTGCCTGTGAAAACAAGAAGCAAAAAAGTACCATAAGCAACCCTTGCATAGCTTGTTGGGTTAAAGAGTTACCAAATACAGCCCCTAAAGCACAGAGAACCTGGTCTTACTGGGCTACATTAATTTTTTCTCATAACGTTAGCATCCTCTATGGGCAATGAAAAGGAAAATAATGGACTGAAAGAGAAGAAAAGCTTACCAAATAGGAAAAATGTATCAAAACTAACCCATGACACAGGGCAAAAAGAAAGACGAGGGGAGTTCTAAATTCACAAAACTTCTGAAGAAAACAAGGATCAATTCTCAGAGGAATAGGTAAAAAGGAAGAAGAATTCACACTCAAAAACACAGACAGCTCTGCATTCTAGTCCCAGATCTGACAACAATCTCCTCTAGCTGTTTTAGTCTTACTAACACAAATGCTTCCAAATTAAGACGGAGGTGCTTGCCTGTCTTAGGTCACTTTAAAAAGTGATTGCATAAATACAATCAGAATGATGTAAAAATCTGGGCAGTTATTCAACCAGAGAAATTTTGGCAATGGTACATATTGGTCATTCACTTATTCATTCTAACAATTTTGTACCTCTATGAGGCAGGTGTTAAAAATACAAAGATAAGACTCAGTTTCTGCTTTCAAGGAACCCACAAACTAGTCAGGGTGATCAAAGATAAATAAATAGTTAAAACATGATGGAAAAACTACTGCTAACATAAAGTAATGTGTAGTAACGATATTTTGCAGGATCCAGGGAAGTTTGACCCTTGAAGAAAGAGTAGGATTTCCTTAGGTGAAAAAAGATATTACTTCACTCCTTCATTCATCCACATACCTAGCCAATAATTACTGAGCAACTGTACAAGAGGCACTAGGATGTGCACTGGGAACACAAAAGAGACAAACACTTAAATACATGACTACAATCCAATGAAAAATAAAAGGTAAACATCCATGTCAGGTATAACAAAGGCACAAAAGATAACCAAGAAAGAGGAGACAACTAAAGTAGGTCTTGAAAGATGAACAGAAATTTACCGGATGGACCAGGAGGAAAGGAGATTCCAGGCAGGGGAATAATGTAACAGCATGTACATTGCAAGGAGGGATGGCATAGAGCCTTAATGGCTCAGGCTAGGCTGGAAGTGAGGGAATAAGGAGAGATAGAGACGGCTAGGAGGGCGAGGGTCAGACCAATCAAGTATCAATTTTATTTTATGGCAACAGGGAGTTGAAAGCAGAGAAGTGCCATGATCAGATGTATATCTTTGATAGATAGCTGTGGTGGCAGCAAAGAGAATGGACTCAGAGGACATGAGTTTGGATGTAGGAAGACTGTAAGGTCGGCTGCCTCGCCGAGAGCTTGGACACGCCCATCCCTCCCTAAGCCTGGAAACTACGTCACCCTTCCGCGCTTACTTGAGCTCCGTCAGGTAGCTTCCCTAACGCCCACTTCTGCACTCCCCACCCAAACCTGCACTCAGCACCTAGCCCGCTGAAAAACCCCGCCGAAATTTGAAAAACCCTGCTTCCAATATCCAATCGATTGCCCCAAGCTTTGTTTCCCAATATCCAATCAATCGCCTCTAATGCCCGCGCACTGAAAATCCCACCTACCTACCAGTAGCAGCTCGTTCGGACCAAGCTCTGTTTCCCAATACCCAATCAATTGCCCTATGCTTTGTCTCCCAGTGTCCACCCAATGGCCTCTGACCCCTATAAAACTCCTTGCCCTGAGAAGTTAAGCGTGACTTCTCTGGCCCTCTCTATCCAGACCACAGAACCTCACCCAGGAGCTTAATAAATTGGCATTTAATTTTCCTAGGCTGGTCTCAGTTTCCTCATTTTAAACTCGGTGAAATTCCTTACAAAGACCAGTTAGGGAGCTACTAAAATCGTGAAAGTCCATATAGGCCTGAGGTAAGGTAGTAGCAGTGGGGCTGAAAAGCAGAAGAGGGGTTTTAAGTATGAACATTCTAACAAGACAGTGAGAGACTAGACATGGGATGAAGGAGAACGAAAAATCAAGGATAACTCTGAAATGTGTGGTTTAGCAACCAGGTGGAAGGTAGTGCCATTAGACTAAATAATAAACACAAAAGCAGGTTTTAGGTAGTAGTAGGGGTAGGTAAGATTTCTGCTTTGGTCATGATGAGTTTGAGGTAGTTCAGGGACATCTATTGGAAAGTCCAGCAGGACAATTGGATATGTGGCTTTGAAGTACAGGAGAGGGAAAGATCTAAGCCAGAGTACAGATTTTACCACTATCCGAATAGAGAGATGGTATACACTGTGTGCACAGTTGACGCTGTTCAGGCAGAGACCAAATGTGACAAAAGAAAAGACCTTAAAAATCTTCTACTGGAAGGAGGATTATTATAGGAGTCAGCCTGTTTAAAAAAAAAAAAAAAGCCTAAAAGGTAGAAAGAGAGCCAGGAGGGAGTAGTTGGATAAAAGTCAGAACTACAAAATGGGTTCAAAGTGAAAAGGAGTGAACAGTGCCAAATGCAGCAGAGAAGTTAAAATAGAGTGAAGATTAAAAAGTGACTCTTAGATTTTACAAGTCAAAGGTCATAAGACCTTTGCAAGAGCAACAGTAATTGTATGAAAATAGGATCACAGTGGACTGAAAGGTGAAGGGAGATGAATTACTAATAGGAAAAATCAACTACTTTTCAGAAGGCTCTAACCAAGAGGAAAGAGGGCAGTAGCTACAAGAAGATTTAAAAAGTACTTTTTCTTTAGGAATGAGAAAATATTTGAGCATAGTACTGAAGGAAGAAGCCAGTTGAAAAGAACAGATTGAAAATGCAGGACAAAGAGGTTTAACTGATAGAGTTGGTTCCTTAAAGTAGGAAGAGATGGAATTTCGAATATAGGTAGAGGGGGTATCCTTACACAGAAGATGGGGCACCATATCCCCTGAGATAGCAAAGAAGCTGGTAAGGATAATAGTGAGAAGAGGTATCATATACATTTTTCCATAAAGAAGGACACGTTTCAATATGTGCTTATAGAGAGGGGAGTTACCATGATGTAGCCAGTTTGAAAGCAAGGCACAAGGAGTATCTGCTTGGTGAAACAGGACTGGGAGCCAACCAGGTACACATAGAATAACTGTTTCATCGCCCTGTGACTACAGGACCGCAGCTATGACTACAAGGCATAAACCCGTGATAGTACCAACTAACATGTCTATGGGATTTATTTATTTGCAGCAATGCTTAGAGGTCAGGTTGTAAGAGCAGAGAATGACTGTGGCTAGCAGGGCAGGTAGAGTGGAAGGATAAGGACATGGTAGAATGGATGAAGTGCTACACCACCATGTCTTGGTATATAGGGAAGAAAGAAGAAGTTTGGGAAGAGGAGTTAAAAGTACAGAGGTTTCCGTGAGCTAGAAGAACTATGCTAGCTGGATTAAGGATGCGAATGCTGGAATTATAAAAGTTCAAAGAACTATAAGTACAGAATGTTTGATAAGTTGTACACTGACATTGAAATTTCTTCAGATGAGGGGAAGAACCAGGACAGAAAAGAAGGTGGCAAGGCTGTTCCCAACATACTGAATGGAGGAGGAAGAGTAACTAGGAGGTGAAGAGGGTAGTGTAGCTAAATGAAATAGATCTGAAAGGAGGAGGGGCTTTTGTAAGGAGCAAGAAGAATAGTGAAACTGCCCTGGGCCATGTGGATCATATGATTTGGGAGAATGAGTAATCTTTGTAACAGGGCGACAAGAAAAAATGATATTCCTAGAAAGGTAGTCAGGTTGCAGGTAAAAAAAGGAGTTAAAGAGATGTGGAAAAAAGTTTTTTAACCTTTTTAACTTCTCAATTAAGCAGACACCTCAGGTAGTAGCAGAGCATGACAGTAGCAACCATGTTCTTTGTTTAGGGCTCCAAATGGAGTCAAAAGTCACTGGTGGACAGAAAAAGATGCTGGATTTCATTAATGATTAAATAAACACAAATTAAAACAATATAAAATTTATCACCTATCACATTGGCAAAGAGCAAAAAGATTGATTTAACTATTGCTGCCAAAATGGAAAAATAGGCACTTTTGGTAGGAATGGAAACTGGTACTACCTATTTGGAGGGCAATTTGGCCACATCTATTAAAATTTGAAACATTCATACTCTTTCACTCAGAAAATTCATTTCTATAAAGATATATGTTTAAGAGTATTTGGTGCAGCAATATCTGCATTAGAGAAAAATTAGGAACAACCAAATTCTCCATCAACAGGGGACTAAGGTAAATTACCACAATGGAATATAACAAGTTGCTGAAAAGAATGATGTACGACTGACTGAAGTAGCTGGTTTTCCAAGGTTAATTCTTCTTCTTATAATTAGCTTCATGTTTACATATTTCAGTGTCTTTAAGACTAAGGAAATTGCTACCAGTATGTGGTCAATTTGACTTTATTATCCATTGGGTTTTTTATTTAAGATAATTAAGTATTCAAGCTCTAGAGTCATTTAGACCTGGATTCACAGCCTGTCCTTGAACTTAATAGCTATATGACATCAGGTAAATTAATTAACCTCTAAATCCCAGTATAGAGTACTTATCTTCTGAGAAATTGAATTAATAATAGCACTCACTTTAGGAGGTTTTGAGGGGGTACTATGTAAATGTAAACTTTTTAAGAGAAATAATTTTGGTTTTGCTTATTGCCATATCTCAAGTACCTAAAAGAATGCCTGTATATAGTAGCTTCTCAATAGATATTTGTTGAGTAAGTGTAAATAGTACTTATTGAACTGTTTGCTATCTGTCACTGTCAGATAATAAAAATAATACAACAACAACAACAAAAAAATGCTCATTAAACAGTAAGTACAAAAAGTCAATTAAAAAACAATACGGGCCGGGCGTGGTGGCTCACGCCTATAATTTCAGCACTTTGGGAGGCCGAGGCGGGCGGATCACCTGAGGTCAGGAGTTCGAGACCTGGCCAACATGGCGAAACCCCGTCTCTACTAAAAATACAAAAATTAGCCAGGCGTGGTGGCATGCTCCTGTAATCCCAGCTACTTGGGAGGCTGAGGCAACAGAATCCCTTGAACCCGGGAGGCGGGGGTTGCAGTGAATTCCAGTGTGGGCAAAAAGAGCAAAACTCTGTCTCAAAAAGAAAAAACACAGTATGCACAGTATGAGCTCATTTTAAAAAGTATTAATATGTGTAACTCTATATGTTGAAAAACTCTAGAGCAGCAGCACTGTCCAATATGGTAGTCACTAGCCTATAGCTACTTAAATTTGAATCTGTTAAAACTAAATAAAATCATAAATTCAGTTCCTCAGTCTCACTAGCCACATTTCAAGTGCTCTATTTCCACATGTAGTGGGTATTGTATTAGATAGTACAGATACAGAACATTTCCATCACCACAAAAAGTTCAAATGGACAGTGCTGATTGAGAGGCATAAACATTAAACTGCCATCAGTGATGTATGTATGTTGTGGGACAAACTATGGAGAATGTTTACATTTTATGTTATATATTTCTGAAATGTTTACTACTTTGATAATGTACATACATTGCTTTTGCAATGAGAAAAATAAGTAAATAAAATAAACATTTGAAAAAGAAACAGAGAAAAAGAAGTAACATAGTATGTTAGAGAAGTAAGAAGTCCACTACAGCCAAGTTGGGGCGAGACTGTGAAAGACTCTGAATGTCAAGCTTACGGGGTCTTATTGGCAATAGAATTGATAACCAATGGAGGATTTTGAGTTTAAAGTGACATGATCACACATGTTCAAGAAAAATAACTTTAGTAGCAATATGGTAGCCAAACTAGACTGTGGGCAATGAATGGTGGCTATCTTAACTAGAGAAGTAGCAGTGGAGACTGGGAAGAAAAGACAGATTTGAGAAACAATTTTTAAGCAGAACATATGGGACTCGGCAACAGCCAGATGGAGAAGAAGAGGTAGAATTTAAGGATAACTGAGGTTCTCAAGTCTGGAATACTTGATAGGTGGTAATAGAGACAGGGAACACGGAAGCACTGTGTAATCCAAGCCTATCTTTTCGGTTCACTTATTTTAATTCAACCAATATTTATAAGGCTGTACTGTCTCTCAAATCTCCCTCTCCTCCATCCTCACTATCTTTGGTCTAATAAATTTCGTTTCAGAAGGAACTATAGATATACTGATGTAGAATCTATGAAAAAGGAATAGTACAAGGAATTGTTAGAAGAGTGGGCTTGAAACAACTGACAGGGTCACGTAGTAAACATTAATAACAATGAAAAAAAAGTACAGGCAACAGGACTAGGAAAGCAAAAAGGTAGGATATTACGGTTTGGATATTTAAGGCAGTTAATTATATACAATCTTCAAACCTTTTAAGCCAGAGGCTATATATAACATACATATAACATTGCCTTTGACTGAGAAAATTATAGCAGATGGATAAAAAGTCAGTATCACCTTTATTTTTACCAAATAATGGGAGTGGGATGAAGAGGGAGAGTTCTCATGTAAGAATATATAAAAATAAAACGTTAAAATGAGAAAATATACACTGATTTTTATTTATTTATTTATTTATTTATTTTTTAAGAAAACAAACCATGTAACAAAGGCTACAAAGCCTAGGGTCCCAGAGATCGGAAAATAAATAAGCATAAATACAGGGTGACAAAGCCTGACTAGGCTGCATTTAGAGGCAGATCTATACAAAGGAGTTTAAAAAATAGGTCTTTGTACTCAGAGTTCTGAAAACGCATAGATATATAAGCTCTGCATTTATGTCACACTCACTCTTGTATTTGATACCTTAGAATCAACATAAAAATACATCACAGAATAACTGAACTAGAGATCAATTATTATCAATTATCAATTAGAGATCACGTAAGAGTTTTTAATGTGAGGTTCAGGGGTCTGTGGACCCCCTGAAATTGAGGTTCATTTTCTGCATGTATCATCATATGTTCATTTTTCCAGTGGAGGAGAGAGTTAATTATATTCCTAAAGAATTCTGTGGCCACCCAAAAGTTATATCATTAGACTTTAGTTCAACCACCTTGTTTAAAGATGAGACACAGAGAAGAAAAGAGACTTGCCCAAGGGCACACAGTGAATTAGTGGCAGAGCTGAATCTAGAAACTAGGTTTCTTTTTAATATTCTTTTCACCATGGCACACTACTACTTCAACATATCATATAATTAAAGTCAGTGCAAATTTTAAAAGTCCTGATTATTACCTTTGTAATGAAAATTCCAGCATCCATAATAGCTTTAATGTGTCTTAACCACCCTGAGCTCTCCAGGCCGCTAAGAAATTCACTCATTGTTGGAGTTTTCAATTCACAAACTAAGGTAGAAAAGGAAGCAGAGATTGAAATTCACAATCAACTCAAGTTATTAATTAAGAAAGGGGAGAATGTGGATCTTCATATTGTAAGTGAGGAAGCTGAGGCAGAAAGGTTAAATGAGTAGTCAGAAACCACACAATGAGTTAGGGACAGAACTGGGTCTAAAGCCTACCAGATCTAACCTGGGCCTCTGCTTTATCATGCTATAGAACCACTGTAAAGCCCTTAGAAATCTCTCAAGAAGAGAGCCAGAAGATTGAGTTAGCATCTACAGGAAAACACATCTCCTCTGATTAGAAAAAATACTTGATCCCTATTCTAATCCCATCCACCTATGCTAACTCTGAAAGCCCTCAGCTTCTGTCTCTACTCCCACACCCCTGTCTACTCCCTGTAGCCCTGTTCTGTCAACAGGTTGAAAAAAAATTACCAGTTAACTTTTATGTACCTTGCAATGATTATCCAGCAGAGGTAAATCTTTTACCTTAAAAATCTATAAAGCAAAGTCCTCTTCCATAAAATATTCTGGGGCAAAAAAAAAAAAAAAAAAAGAAGAGACCTAAGGAAGAGGGACACTAACATTTTAAAAGAGATGCAGACTAAGCAGATGAGATCTGGCAACGGTGGTGTAAAGGAGAGGTCCTGGCAAACTACAGCAGTACAAAACTGAAGAAAGGCGAGGAAGAATGGGGAGTTCACTAAAGAAGGCAGGTTTTCACTATCTCTGCCTGAGTTGGCATACCACATCGTGGAATCCTGGGTAGTAGTTTTAGAAGAAATGCTCTCTATATCCAAGAGTCTTGTAAGGCCCCAATCCCACCCTGCCCCCTTTCGGACCCTAATCATTTTGTAGTCAATAACAGATCACCAAAACTGTCTGATATCAACTTTATTCCTTTGAGGTCTAAATTCAACTTCATCAGCACAGTGATAAAATCAGACTGAATCCTTACAGCAAATTAAATAAGGTAATTTCTTACCTTGAGGATGATAAAATGAATCCCAATTTATAAAATACTTATGTTGGTTTGCCTATTCCTGAAAATCAACTTCTGTAATTCCATAGAGAGAAATATTTTCATACCAACCAGACCCAGATGAACTTCATCGAACTATGAAACTGAACATCTTAGTCCCTTTTCCAGACCAACACTGCTATAATTCAGTACTGTGTAAGCTAGATTCATACTATAGTTAAACACTTAACCACTTATTGACTCTGCTCACCTGCTTGCTTTTATATTCCACCCCAAATCAGGCATGCTTTCTGCTTACATAATAATGCAAAGCTATGGCCTCTGGCCTAGCCAAGGTAGAATCTCTGTACCTTCCAAAAGTTTCTGCAGACTGCTCCGCATCACATGGATGTTCTCAATCCCCATGAATCTGAAGCGAATGTTGGCATAGTTGTCTTCATTTTCATACCCTTTCCCAGCTGCTCGGTTGGCCATGGCATTCAACTGCAATAGTGGAAGACATAATAGAGCAGACAGGCCAGATGATGAAAGAATGGAGTTCATCAATTTCAATGCCTCATTCTGAACAGTTTAAAATCCTACCCAATTAAAAAGAAGTTAAATCAGACAAGACACATTCTGGAATGAAGAGAATTTCACTAGTTTTTACACCAAGCACCTTTACTAACAGACTCATATAGGGGGAAAATAGGGAGATACAGAGTTTTGTTTCATTATGAAAACCTTGCTTAAGAGATAAAGGACATGGCAGCTATGAGTATATCTGATCTGAAAAACTGAAATAATAATTTTGGGCTGCCAACCACAAATGTTTTCTCAGATGAAAGGGTTTTATACTGAGAAACATGCAAAAGTTCAAAAACATTTACAACTGAGAAGCTCTAGAAAGAACCCTAAGGACTTCAGGACCAATTAATTTCATTTATTTAAGAGACAGAGACTCACTCTGTCATTAAAGCTGGAGTGCAGCAGCACAATCACAGAGTTAACTGCAGCCTCGAACTCCTGGGCTCAAGCAATCCTTCTGCCTCAGCCTTCTGAACAGCTAAGACTACAGGCATGTATCACCATACCTAATTTAAAAAAAAAGAAAAACTTTCTTTTGTAAAGATGAAGTCTCGCTGTTCCCCAGGCTGGCCTTGAACTCCTGGACTCATGTAATCCTCTTGCCTTGGCCTCACAAAGTGCTGGGATTATAGCCATAAGCCACCACATACAGCCCAATTAGTTTTAAATAGCTATTCTAGAAAAATGTCTAAAATGTGACTGCATGAGATAAACGACATTTACTCACTGACAAAATTGAAATAGAGACACCACCGGCTGTTTTAATACTATGTTCAGTTTGTGGAAATCAGAGAATCTCTAGGTCATATGAAGAATGCTGGGTGGAGTAGGGAGTAAATGAGACTTGTGGAGATATGAATATAATAACTAGAAGGCAGCCAATGATAATGACTATGATAATGACCATCTTACTAATTAAGTGATTTTCTGTTATCTGGGCCTATTTTCTCATCTCCCAATATTGTGCATTTCAGAAGGCAGGAAGCATATGTATGTGGACGGGTATAATTTTTGTATTAAAAGAATACAAAAACCCCAAAGTGCAAACTATTCAAGTTAGAAGATGCAGAAGGAAAAAAGTCAATGTGTTAAACATGCTACATTTACAATACAAGACATCTATTAAAGGGGGAAATGTGACGTAATTTTGATCTTTTATCACATTGATAGTATCACTGAGCTTTCACTAAATTAATGATAAAAGTCAAAGGAACACCTGTGGAAGCATAAGTAACAGCCACCTAGTAGCAAGGAAGTTTGCTATGAGTTATTCTTCAGCAAAAAAAAAAAAAAAAAAAAAAAAAAAAAAAAAAAAAAAAAAAAAAAAAAAAAAAAAAAAAAAAAAAAAAAAAAAAAAAAAAAAAAAAAAAAAAAAAAAAAAAAAAAAAAAAAAAAAAAAAAAAAAAAAAAAAAAAAAAAAAAAAAAAACAGGCTCAGAGAGATGAACCAATTTGCCCAAGATGATATGGATAAGGGCTGAAAGGTCTTTTTTATTCTCTGGGACCAAGATTTAAACTGCACTGTACTAAACTGGAAAAAAAAATCAGCCAACAGTGCTAGATGCTAAAAAAGAATTACTGCCACATGAGCTAAAGATTTTTTGTTAATAGTACAGCAGTAAAATTTGTAAACCCTGCTGCTTTGGGAGAACCAAAGTATTATAAACTTACTGTGGCCTAACACATTTACAGAAAAAAAAACATGTTGGCAGTAGTAAGTTTTTAAACCACAGAATGGGAATACTGAAATAAGATATAAGATAATAATAATAATAATAATTACAGTAGTCACTACCCAGGTCTGGGTAGGCCAACTAATGCAGATAAGAGCTACCTATTTGATGTTCAGGTGGCAAAGAGATGTATTATTTATTGAGCTCCTAGTATATGTGTAACACTGTGCTAAATCCTTTACATACATTATCTCAATCCTCATTACAGCCCCTCAAAGTGGGTACCATTATTATCCACGTAAGAAAACAGGCTCAGAGAGATGAACCAATTTGCCCAAGATGATATGGATAAGGGCTGAAAGCATGATTTGACCACAGGTTTGACTGACTCCTAGAACAAAATTTTGTCAGTATAATATAGTTCCTACTAAAAGTACATATCTAGCCATCCAGAAGAGGAGGACTGCCAGATATTTCTAGGCCTGTCTTAATTTGCTCAAATTGGAGAGAGGAAAATGGAACCCGTTAAAAGAGGCTTTTTGGTGTTGGATTTGAACAAAATGTACCAACTCTTGATTTTTCAAAAGTTTGGTGTATTTCTCTTTACTATTTTAAGATTATTTAATCTTTAAAGATACAGACTCAAACTTTTTCCAATCGCAGAATGTCAGAGGCAATTATGGTTGAAGCAAGACAGTAAGCTTCTGAAAAACTGAAGGATGGTACCTGAGCAGAAAGAGAAATTATTTTCTCTCCTAAGCCCAGTGAGTCCTAGGTAGCTCTGGAGAACAGTCACTGAGGGATCACAAAGATGGGGCAGAAAGCTGTCTAAGGGAACTATCTGATTTCATGTATATCCAATTGCTCAACTCTGAAGTCACAACCACCTGGCATAGGCTTAGATGAAAATCACCAATTTAGTAATCACTAGAATCAGCAATGTAACCTTTTAGTCAGCCACACTTTACATACCAAATTATAAGCAAAAGTATTTCTTTCTGGGGCTGTTGGTAAAAAGGACAACAATTAAGAATATGGAATCTATCCTTTACTTCCTTTGTGGGACACAGTGAATTCTTCTATAGCCCTTATAGAGCTGGACAAAATGTTGAAAGTTAAGGAATTAATGCAGAGAGGAGTTTAAGCTGATACTTAGGTTAATACGATGACACTGTGTTCAGCAACGTTCACATTTGAAAGAGACAAAGCCTGAGAAAACACACTGCAACAAATCATGCAGTATTAGACTCTTGGAAAGATCAAAGGATTTCACTAGGTCTATCCATGTCCACTGCCAAAATCCACAGCAAATTTAAGAACTTGGTCTTTTTTGTTCTCTGGGACCAAGATTTAAACTGCACTGTACTAAATCGGAAAAAAAAAATTATCAGCTAACAGTGCTATATGCTAAAAAAGAATTACTGCCACATGAACTAAAGATTTTTTGTTAATAGTATGGCAGTAAAATTTGTGAATCCTGCTGCTTCGGGAGAACCAAAGTATTATATTATAAACTTACTGTGGCCTAATATATTTACAGAAAAAAAAAAAACATGTTGGCAGTAGTAAGTTTTTAGACCACAGAATGGGAATACTGAAAATTCTGGTTAAGGAACACACTTGGTTTAAAAAAAAAAAAGATGAGGGATGTTAATGAGCCTTCTATGAAGGATGTCACACTGAAGTGGCAAAGCCAGGTTATTTGAAATACCCTCTCACAACCTCACTTGACAGTGACAACCTTATAAAAGGAGCTCCAAATGGCTTCCTCAAATAATTTTACATTATCTGACGTAATAAACACACATACACAAACCTAACTTTCCTAATAACACTGCATGACTCAATATATGAGGAGGAATACTGCAAGAGGTAGAAATATCAAAGAAGTCACTGAGAGATAGATACCTTTGGTCTTGTGTCTACAACATACATAAACTGGCTCCCAGGGTTTGTTTGGCTAATGGCCTCCAACAAGAGCTCATCATCTACACAGCGAGTGTAAAATCCAGAGAGAGGCTGGCTACAGCGGCAAATGGCAGCCTGTAAGGAAAAGGTGTGTCAATTGAGTGATTATATTCACAAAAGGTCAAAAATCTTCCTTGACCCTGGCCAGGTTGCATGAGTAGAGGGAGAGGGTCAGCCAACTTAAGATGGTGTCCGAAGCAAACAGAAATGGGGCTCTAAAGCCATTCTCCACTGACATTGGGCTTAACCTCCTGCCTACCCCGGGCATATGGCTCTAATTTCCAACCCAATCTTGGCAAATCAGACTACAAAAAAAAAAAAAAATCACATTTTGAAAATTTCCTTAATGAAATTCTATTCTCAATACATAATGGGCTAGTTATTTTTCTGAAACTGCTTCACTTTTTACAGTCCCAGTAATATTGTCCACATAAACCATAAGCTTGCAGAGGCAGCAGAATTCAAGATACAGCAAAGATCTACAGTGCCTTAAGAGAAGAAGGTTCACCAATGAGAACACATGGACACAGGGAGGGGAGCATCTCACACTGGGGTCTGTTGGGGGGAAAAAGGGGAGGGACAGCGGGGGATGGGGAGTTGGGGAGGGATAGCATGGGGAGAAATACCAGATATAGGTGATGGGGAGGAAGGCAGCAAATCACACTGCCATGTGTGTACCTATGTAACAATCTTGCATGTTCTTCACATGTACCCCCAAACCGAAAATGCAATAAAAAGTATATATATTAAAAAAAAAAAAAGAGAAGAGGGTTCACTAGTTTCAGGAGTTAATGCCAGATCAGAAGGCTGGTTTGTCTCAAGCCATTTTAACACAAAAACAAGGTGACGATTTAACATGCATGTCTAGTAATGATTAGTTAATACACTTTGATGTGGTTTTTAAGGGGTTTACTCATTTCAATAGCATGACACCCAATTGCATTACTATACTCTTTAGCATTTGAATTGCTGCCCACCTGACAACTTGACTATTTGTCTAACCCCAGATCTCAGAGTGATTACAATAGGTAGCACAATCCCCTTACGTTAAGTGCTTTCTTACTACTACCTGAAATTATATGAAAAGCAGTAAGAAAGTATCAAAAATATCTGTATTCTACTGGGAGGCCAGCCACAGTCACAGAAAACTCCTGACATACAACTAATTTCCTTTCATTTCACAGCTTCCTACCAAGCTGGAACCCACAGAAAAGAAAAAAAAAAAGAAAAACAAATGAACACACTAAAATACCACTTAACATCTGCATAACATTTTGCAATTTACAAGGTACACATATATTATTCCCTCCTGAGATCCTCTCAAAAACCTTCAGAAGTACAAAAGTCCAGAGAAGTTAAATAATTTGAGGTCACACAGCCACTAAGTGGCAGCATGACACTTAAAACAGGTCTTCCAGAGCCAAGTTTAATTCTCCTTAGAGAAATGTGCTTAACTTACACTGTTCTCTTTGCAGAGGTAGGAGAGTACAGGGACACGTTCTTTACTTCTGAATTTTGAACTTCCAACCACCGTTCCCAAGGTAACAGATTTAGGAACCACTATTTCACGAGGGTAGGTGCTACATATCTAAAAGAAAATAAGCACAATATATATATATATATATGTTTACATTATAGACATATTTTACATTTTATACATATATACATTTTTCATTTGCTAGCAACAGGCTGGAATTAGCAATCACTAAAGCGTTAGTGAGCTGATATTTAATCATCTATTCCTCAGAAATAGAAATGAAAATATCCTTGTTATAAAAGTTTTTCCAAGTATGCTATTATTTTCTAGAAAGGAAGGGATTGAAACATACAAGAACAAAATGAATGTACTTTTAGAATTAGAATAACTAAAGTCATGGCCAGAAACACACAACCCCATCTTGAAATTCCTATATGTGCCTATCGGAGCAAACAATGTAGACTGTAAACAAGTAAATTAATATGAACAGACTCAGAGGGAGACAGGTGGAGGAGGAGGAAATATGATACACTCTTTCATAAACTGCATACTAGGTTCCTAGTATTCATATCTAAAGGGCCCTTAAAATACTAGTCTATGAGTGGTGTTGACATTTTAGGTGTAACTTAACTCTACGAAAAGATTGACCTATTTTCTCAAGTTTATCAGATTTTAGTAATTACCAAAATACATATTTTCAAAGAGACAATGATAAAATATAACACCACAGATCTGACATTGCAAAATTAATTCTAATCACTCCCCTAAGTAAAGAACACCCCAAACATTTAACAACAGATGAAACAAATATAAACAGAACAGGCAAAAAAAAAAAAAAAGTTAAAGGTAGATTAGATCAAGAATGCTCTATGTAACTCATTAAAGTCAATGTTCCCAGAATGCAAAAACACAGAAAATGTTTTCTACCCATCCCCTTTACCTGGACTTAAACTTTGGAGAAGACAGCCATACAAGGAAAAATAAATGGAGCCCCCAATTGAGCTCAGAAGGTTACACATCAAAAAGACCAAGAATATTTTAGACCTTATTTAGGAGACTCAGACACACATTTGAGGTGGACAGATATTACCCCCAATCTCTACTCATTCCTCTCTAATATGACCTTAACAAGCCACCTCACAGATGACACTGCAAAGTCACAGCTCATCAAGTCCCACATCTAGTACAATTCAAAGCTATGTTACCAGAAAGTCACTGCAATCACAGTCTTATTACGATAGTAAAAAAGCTAGAAATAAAGATCAACAATTCAGGAATATCACTTAAACACCAATGACTCTCTCTGCAGAAAAATTATCATAGCAGCCTGATTGCTACCTCTATTAGTCAGGGTTCTCTAGAAGGACAGGACTACTAGAATATATGTATATATGAAAGGGAGTTTATTAAGGAGAATTGACTCACACGATCACAAGGTAAAGTCCCACGATAGGCCGTCTGCAAGTTGAGGAGGAAGAAAGCCACTAGTGGATCAGTTTGAGTCCCAAAACCTCAAAAGTATGGAAGCCAATAGTGAAGCCTTCAGTTTGTGGCCGAAGGCCCAAGAGCCCCTGGCAAACTACTAACTAATTTAAGTCCAAGAATCCAAAAGCCGAAGTACTTGAAGTCTGATGTTCGAGGGCAGGAAGCATTTAGCACGGGAGAAAGATGAAGATCGGAAGATTCAGCAAGTCTGCTCTTCCACTTTCTTCTGCCTGCTTTTTCTAGCTGCGCTGGCAGCCAAGGGGATGGTGGGTCTGCCTCCCCCAGTCCACTGACTCAAACGTTAATCTCCCCTCTAGTAACATCCTCACAGATATACCCAGAAACAATACTTCAGTCCAATCAAGTTGACAATATTAACCATCACACTACCCTTAGAATGGCCTACTTGCATTGTGCTTAAACTGTGCAAACAATGTGGCTTATCCTGAATACCGGCTTTCCTTCTGGGGATCTGGAATTCTGGCATATACTAGGCAGAACATGCCTATGTGAGCAGGCCCCAGTAGAAGCCCTGAGCACTTTGTCTCTAATGAGCTTCCTGGTAGACAGCATTTCATAAGTGTTGTCACAGTTTGTTGCTGGAGGAATTCAGTGTGTCCTACTGAGAGAGGACTCTGGAAGCTTGCTCCTGGTTTTCTCGACTTTGTCCCCTGAACCTTTTCTCTTTGCTGATTTTTGCTTTATATCCTTTCACTATAATAAATCATAGTCATAAGTATGACTATACACTGAGTCCTGTGAATTTTCCTAGTAAATCACAAAACCTGAGGAACAGTCTTTGGGACCTCCAACACATTCTTAGAGGTCCACATTTGGCCCAAAGCTCTTTCTTGAGATCCAGACCCAAATGCTTGAAATCAAATTCTTGTAACCCGTTTAATCACTTTGAAGTCAAGTGTAAAATTGAAGACACCATCTGTCCCTCTTCTTGTGGTCCTTATCTTTGTCAACATCATCACTACTCATTGGTCATCAATGCCAGAAACCAGGAAAGCTGGGATGCACACTAAACTCCTCTACTTTTCTAGGCACATTTGATCTGTCACCAGTTGCTTCCAACTCTACCACCTAAATATCTTTTAAAACCATCTCCTTCTCTCCATCTGCAGCCATTACCTTAGTTCATTTTCTCATAACTTCGCATATCATTCTCCTGCATTCTTAGCTCCAGCAAACAAATTTTCCACACTAATAACAGTTGTCTTTCTAAAACACAAATATACATATGTTCCTTCCAAGTAAATACTCTTGTGGCTCTCAACTGTCTTCATGATAAGGCCTCACTTCCTGACCTCTTTCCCTCTCTCCCTGTATAAATTAGGAGAGAAACTCAGAAATAATCCACACATTTACAGTTCAGTCATTTTCAACAAAGGCACCAAGAACAAATATTTGGGGGAAGGACTCTCTTCAATAAATGGTTCTGGGAAAACTGGACGTCCATATGCAGAAGAAACAATGGAGAAACACTTCAGGATGCTGGTCTGGGCAAAGACTTCTCAAGTAAGACCTCAAAAGCACATGCAACCAACCAAAGCAAAAATGAACAAATGGGATAACACTGTGCTAAAAATCTCCATGGCACAGGAAACAACCTACAATATGAAAAGACAACCTAGAGAATAGGAGAAAATATCTGCAGATTACCCATCTGACAATGGATTAATAACCAGAAAATATAAGGGACCCAAGCAACTCAATAGAATAAAAACAAATAACTCAATTAAATATAGACAAAGGATCTACATAGACAGTTCTCAAAAGAACACCAACAAGTATATGAAAAAATGCTCAATAATCATCAGAGAGATGCAAACCAAAACTACAATGAGATATCATCTCATCTGTTAAATGGCTTTTATCAAAAAGGCAACAATGGATACTGGTGAGGATGTGGAGAAAAGGGAATCTTCATACACAGTTGGTAGGAATGTAAATAAGTACAACCACTATTGGCCAGGAGTAGTGGTTCATTCCTATAATCCCAGCACTTTGAGAGAGGCCAAGGAAGGAGGACCGCTTGAGCCTGGGAGTTCAAGACCCCCATCTCTATTAAAAATGAAACAAATTCACCAGGCATGGTGGTGGGTGCTTGTGAGAGGCTGAGATGGGAGGACCACTGGAGCCCAAGAGAGTGAGGCTATAGTGAGTTGTGAGCATGCCTCTACACTCTACCCTGGGCAACAGAGCAAGGCCTTGTTTCAAAAAAACAGAAAGGAAAGAAAAGAAAAATTGGTATATATGCACAATGGAATATTATTCATCCATAAAAAAATGTAATCCTGTCATTTGGAACAACATGGATGGAACTGGAGGACATTATATTAAGTGAAATAAGCAAAGCATAGAAAGACAAATATTGCATAATCTCACTCACAAGTTGTAGGAGCTAAAAAAAAAAAAAACTCATGGAGACAGCAGAATGATGGTTACCAAAGGTTGGTAAGGATAGTGGAGTTGGGGGGTAAAGAGAAGATCCTCAATGGGTACAAAAATACAGTTAGATAGATGGAATAAGATCTAGTATTCAGTAGCACAACAGGACAACTAGAGATAATAATAATAAAATAACTGAAAATGGAATTGGAACGCTCCTAACACAAATAAATGATAAATGCTTGTGGTGATGAATACCTCAATTACCCTGATCTGATCATTACATATTGTATGCTTGTATAAAAATATCACATGTACCCTATAAATACGCACAACTATTATGTATACATAATAATTAGAAATTTTAAAAATGCTAAAAGTAAATTAGTCTTCACAAGGCTATTCTCCAAAGCATGAGGCTATTTCTGGCTTCCTAGACTGATTTTCATGTCCGGCACCTATGCTCCCACAGAACCCTATGCTTTAGGCCATGAAATTTCTTACTCAGTGCCTACTGCACAGTAAGTACTCAATAAATGTTTGCTGAATGGCTGAATGTTGAATGAAAAGGAGAAAGAGATTATGAGTGATTTCTCTCTTTTTTCGAAATCTTGCTTTTTGATATTCTGCCATTTTAATTAAATGCACCAAAAGGAAAACAACAAGGACAAAATTACCTCATAGTTTCTGTTGGCATCTGTTATTGTCCAGTATCTGTTGGGTATTCCCATACGCCCAAAGTCTGATATTGGGTCAATCAGACTCCATCCACTTTCCCTCATCTCTTTCGAGAATTTGGGATTGTAAGAAAAAGCATAAAGATCTTCAGGTAATGCTGGAGAAGAGAGATAGGCATGGGGAACAAAACAATGAATGAAATCTAAAGATATCAAACAATGCAAATAAAGGGTAGATTTCCTTTTTCCAAAGGGAATGTTTGTCAGACGGTCCCAGAAAAGAACTGTGGTGTGTGCAAGTTTGCCTTTATGTAGGGAATAAAAACTGGAATATCGTTTGGGTTCTTCTTTTAAAAAATGTTTTAATTTTCCTGGTATCAACACAAAGTGGGATCTTTCTGCCTGGCTTCCTATAAAAAAGAATGCTGGATAACTGACTGAACTGAGGCTTCAGGGTTTCACATGTTAGGGAAGGAGTCCTTAACAAAAGTTTCTAACTGGGCCCCCATGTCCCAATAGTACTGTTTATTGTAACATGTTGCACAACTTTAACAATGTTTTTGCATTCTATTTGTCAGGCCAACAGCAACTTCTGACTTACAAATGGCCACTTCCTCTCTTTTCTCTGTCAGTCCTGCTTCCTCCTTTCACAAGATACAGCATACAATCAAATAACTCATTTGACCGATTTACGTGGCAACAATTTCTCCAGAGATGAATGGAGCCTATCAGAGACTTATAAAATGCTGGGCCATCCAGCAGGTAATTTTGTCAATAAAAATCAGCAAATACTGATGAATTACTCTGGGGCAAAGGGGGAAAAATGGGAGAGAAAATGTAAGAGCCTGATTAAAATCAAAGACTAAAATCAGAGGAAGCTGATGGTTAATAGCCTAAGGTTGTGGGCTGGGGAATTAAAGGGTGAGGCTGCAGGAAGCATTAAGTCCTACGTTAATGAGGACTCTGCTGAACTGCCTTAGTCTTCTAGTTGGAACTGAAAGTAGGAGTGGAAATCATGGGTCAAACAGCCTGCAGGACAACAGGAAACAAATTTTTTTCCAAAACAGTCTTTCTTCCTGAACTGAGGAAAAATTCACAAGTTGATACTTAAAAGGAGGGAGGGAGAAAGAAGAAAATATCTATTAAACATCTACTATATACTAATACATGAAGGTATTCAAGGCTCAAAACAACCCCCTTGGAGAGCTTTTACTCTCCTTACTTTTACAGGTAAAGAAAATGAGTTCAGAGGTTCTATAACTTTCCCAAATATCATGGAGCTAGTAAGTGGTAGAGCCCAGATCCAAACCCTGCTCTAACTCCATAGCCCTAATTTTTCCATTATGCCATTTTGGAAAAATATTAAAATGGTTTTAGATAAAAATACTATCAAAACTACCTGGCTGAGAAAGCTTGAGTAGTGAAATATAAACCTCATGGCACACAAGGTCAGAGTCTAAGACAAAATGGGCCACCCGGAAATTCTTGCAGCGGAGTGTTAGGGGACTGCCCAGGCTAGTGATGGGTAACTTCTCCACAGTGGCAATGTGATGGAGTGCAATCTGAAAAACATAAAAGAACCAGTGTAAACATACAGATGTGCAATATCTCTATCACTATCAGTATTCCTGACTCTCAGTAATGGTTACACTATGACCAGATCTGTAGGCCACATCTACAGCCTACAATCATTCTTTGTAAGATACAACTGGGGTTCTCTCAAATAGAAATAGAGCATAATAGTGGTAAAGCAATGAGAAGCAGACTGCAGTGTCAGAAAATTTCTGTCTCCTTAAGGATACAAGATTAACAACTTTGTGGGACAATTTTGGTGGATCAGTTCAGAATAGATGACTTCTGGCATGCTATGATGGAGTTTACAATCACAGAATAATTGTTACAGAATAAAGTAGGAATTTCTTTGCTTATATCAAATTACTAATTAAGATAATTATTAATAGCTGTTATTCTGCTTTATTATAAACAAGGTAGTCCATGACCATTAGCTATTTAAGAAGAGTCGTTTGATGTATAATCATTATGTTTCAGGAATGAAAAAAACAAAGCTCTGAGAAGTGAATTCCTCATTAGGTATCATATAGCCAAGAAGTGGCACAAACAGAATTTGAACCACAGCAGTCTAACCATAAGTCCGGGATTCTTCTCTGGGAATTCTAAAAACTCTAGTTCTGGAAAAAGGATTTAACTAGAAATATTTGGAAGGAACTATTCCTCTACATTTTAAACCCTAGTGACAGTAAAGCAAAGAATGTAGGATGATTATTCCTGTTCATGCTGATGCCAGCAAAAAAAGAAATTCATGGAAAGGGAACTGATAAAAGAAACTGTCCAAATAATATAATTCTATCTTAATTGATTCAAAAAGCCATAGAATCATGGTTTTGCATTTTATTTTCTGATGTTCTCCTCCTATCCCTGTCTGATGTTTCTGCAACTATAGATCCTGGATGTGCTCTTTTCATTCTCTTGACTCCCTGTCCTGTGCCTGGAATGGTCTTCCAATCAACAGTGCCTTTTCTGCTCTCCCACCACCCCAATGCCTTAGTCCCTAATTTATTTGGAAAAGTCATCTCTTCAATGAAATCTTTCAATGGTATCTACCATCTAAGAATGGAGCAAGTGTGGAGATGATTCACATATTCCTAGGATAAATTTTCTTTCTTTTTTTTTTATTGTACTTTAAGTTCTGGGGTACATGTGCAGCTCTTGCAGGATTCTTGCATAGGTACACACATACCATGGTGGTTTGCTGTCTCCATCCCCTATCACCTACATCAGGCATTTCTCCCAGTGTTATCCCTCCCCAACCTCCCCACCACCCGCTGTGACCACCAGCCCCCCACCCCCCAACATATCCCAGTGTATGATGTTCCCATCCTTGTGCCCATGTGTTCTCATTGTTCACCATCCGCCTATGAGTGAGAGAACATGCAGTGTTTGGATTTCTGTTCTTGTGTCAGTTTGCTGAGAATGATGGTTTCCAGATTCATCCACGTCCCTACAAAAGACATGAACTCATCCTTTTTTATGGCTGCATAGTATTCCGTGGTGTATGTGTCACATTTTCTCTGTCCAGTCTATCATTGATGGGCATTTGGGTTGGTTCCAAGTCTTTGCTATTGCAAACAGTGCCACAATGAACATAGGTGTGCATGTGTCTTTATAATAGAATGATTTATAATCCTTTAGGTATATACCCAGTAATGGGATTGCTGGGTCAAATGGTAGTTCTATTTCTAGATCCTTGAAGAATCGCCACACTGTCTTCCACAATGATTAAACTGATTTACACTCCCATTAACAGTGTAAAAGTGTTCCTATTTCTCCACATCCTCTCCAGCATCTGTTGTCTCCAGACTTTTTAATGATCGCCATTCTAACTGGCATGAGATGGCATCTCAATGTAGTTTTGATTTGCATTTCTCTAATGACCAGTGATGATGAGCATTTTGTCATATGTTTGTTGGCCTCATAAATGTCTTCTTTTGAAAACTGTCTGTTCATATCCTTTGCCCACTTTTGAATGGGTTTGTTTTTTTTCTTGTAAATCTGCTTTAGTTCTTTGTAGAGTCTGGATATTAGCCCTTTGTCAGATGGGCAGATTGCAAAAATTTTTTCCCATTCTGTTGTTGTTCATTCACTCTAATGATTGTTTCTTTTGCTGTGCAGAAACTCTTAAGTTTAATTAGATCTCATTAGTCTATTTTGGCTTTTGTTGCTTTTTTAAGGTAGTGTGCCACTCTGTTGCCTAGGCTAGAGTGCAGTGGCCTGATCGTGACTCAGTGTAGCCTCAACTTCCTAGGCTCAAAGGAGATCCTCCTGCCTCAGCCTCCTGAGTAAGCTAGGACTACGGTTGTGTGTTACCATGCTTGGCTAATTTTTAATATTTTTTTTTTTTTTTGTAGAGACTAGGTATCGCTTTGTTGCCCAAGCTGGTCTCAAACTCCTGGTCTCAAGCAATCCTACTTTCTTAGCCTCCCAAAGTGCTGGGATTATAGGCGTGATTAATTTCCATCTTAATTGTTTTGTCAAACTCAAGTCCTGCCATGGCAGTTCTGGAGTATCACAAAATGTAATAAGAATTAATCTACTCAACCTCAAGAAAATCAAAGATCTTCCATTCAACATGAGAGATGTGTGTTTGGGTAGTATGATACTGATAATCGAAATCAGGGCCCAGGCAAACAATTGTGGTCAAACTGGGAAGGGTAGGAGAGAGGTAGGGCAGACTAAGGCTAGGAAGAACTTCCCTAATTGGGTATATAAGCCTCCTTTGACACACAGAAATAAGTGTAAGTTCTCCCTTCCAGATACAGTCCACGGAGTTTGAAATAATACCCAAAAGGAACAAATCTGGAGACATGTGTACTGTCTATAAATGCAGGTAGATAGGAGACAGGCTCATGGAACAGTACTAAAGAATTGGTTCCTAAACTGTTAGAATTCCAAGATTCCTTACTAATTATATAATCTAACTAACTCACTTTACAAATGAAAAAACAAGCCCAGAGAGGAAGAATCACTTGCCTAAGGTTTTACATAGACAGCATCAGAGCTTAGTCTAGCCCAGTTCTCATTCCTCTTTTGGCATTCTTATCATCACACCAAAGGGAGCAAGATACAATCTCCTACGGGGAAAGTTCATTTTTAAAAGGAAATATTAAGATACTTCTTTCATATGCATACTAAATTCAATTTATTTTATACTTACATGATAGTATTTACCATGTTCCAGGTATTGTTGCAAGCACTTACAAACATTCACTTTGTAATTCTTCTATCTTGACTTTTTAAAGATAATTCAAGGTATTATTTTGTCTCTATTTTACGGATGAAGGAAGCGGGACACAGAAAAGTTAAACAACTTGCCCGAGGTTAAAAAAGTAGTAAATATTGAAACTGGAATTTCAACCTGAGCAGGCTGGCTCTAAAGCTTTAATCACTAATCTATGCTATATATAAGAACATGTTGTACTTCTTATAAATGAAAAGGTCTAAGCATAAATCTAACTAATAATTAAGATTAAATTATGATCTTTAGGATGGCGAAGGCATAAAGTAATGTTGGGGTGCTGAAGTAATTACAAAACATTCCTTAAAGGTGTAAAAAGAAACACATACAAATGTGTGTGTGTGAGCACACAAATATATATACTTAGGTAAAATCCTGTCTTAGGACAGAGAGATGGTCTAAATTACTGCTGCCCAAGGTAAAGTCCATGAGGCCTTAGCATCACCATCACCTAAGCCCTTTTTAGAAATTCAAAATCTTTGGCTTGAGATTCTGCATTTTTATCAAGTTCCCATATGCTACAGATGCTGCTGGTTCTTGAACTACATTTTATGGGTAGCAAGGCTTTAAATTACTTCAAGATGCTTACAAACTTATTTCAGGAAATGAGCAGAAACTATTCTACCTAAAAATAATTTAGCTAAACCTCAGGAATATTCCCATGTTTGAAGAAAGAGGAGTCATACAATTCAGGCCATAGCAAGATTATTAGCACAGGTCCTTTGAAGAAAAGGTTTTATAGTAATTTAAAATTTATACTTGAAATTTCAAGAAACCACCATATAGAGAGCATGTATGCACAACTCTTTAAGACCCTTTGATATTTCTTCTCATGAACATACCCATGTTTCTTTCCGGGCTGCACCAGAAGCCTCCACATAGATCAGGTGGGTTGCAGTAAGATAAAGAATCCCATTAGCTGGTTTCTTACTCACATAACGATCCAGCAATTTCACGTTTTCTACCTGTTATTTGAGGAAAAAATACTGATTAAGTTACCAACTCACCACCTGTGATTGAAGTGGGGCAATTCAAAGCAAGATAAATGCTGTTAATTTGCTGCAAAACTTGAGTCTTTCCAGTTCCTGTCAAGATGGCAAACTAGTATGACATGCATTACCTTTTCTGAAATCAGCCCTGGAAAAACTATGAAAGTAAGAGGAAAACACGTATCCTAGAAAAGACAAAAATTATAGACAAAGTTTACAAGATGAGGTATGTATAAGTCAAAAATATATAGAACCTGAGAGCCTGCTAAGGTACTTATCTTGCTGGAAGAGGGTGCAGCTATTGTATGTGTAAAAAATCAGTAAGGGTAGAGGCCAGACACCGTGGCTCATGCCTGTAATCCCAGAACTTTGGGAGGCTCAGTCAGGTGGATCACGATGTCAGGAGATTGAGACCATCCTGGCCAACATGGTGAAACCCTGTCTCTACTAAAAATACAAAAATTAGCCAGGCATGGTGATGCGTTCCTGTAGTCCTAGCTACTCAGGAGGCTGAGGCAGGAGAATCGCTTGAACCCAGGAGGCAGAGGCTGCAGTGAGCCGAGACCACACCACTACACTCCAGCCTGGGCGACAGAGCGAGACTGTCTCAGAAAAAAAAATAAATTAGGGTAAATAACATGAAGACAGATCATAAGTAACAGGGCAAGAATAAAATAAAACAGAAAAGGAGAAAAATAAAAAAGAAAAAGGGAGTACCATAAATAAAACGCATAAAAAGAAATGTCAGAATGAAGTCCCAATATAAAAGTAACTGCAATAAATGTATATGAATTAAACTTACCAATTAAAAGAAAGACACAGATTAAAACAAAAGATTCAACAATATTCAGACTAGAAGAGATGTATTTTAGAGTCACAAAATGAAAATAATAAGATAGAATAATAATAAGATATATCAGGCAAATATGAATGAAAATAAAGCTGAGGTAGCAGTCTCAATATCTGACTAAATAGAACTACATGACAAAAAGCAACAGGACAAAAAGACATATCCATCAGGAATATATACATATTGTATAATACAGTCTCAAAATATATCAAGCAACTAGCAGGACTGCAAAGAGAAAAAGAACAAGTGTATGTGGATATTTTAATACTGTTCTTAGGAACTGATAGGTCAAGCAGACCAAAAAAAGAAATCAAGTGAAGATATGGAACACTTACACATTACAACTAAAAAACTCAAGCTATTATATATAGGATAGAGCTCTATATCCAACGAATACAACATTTAAGACAAAAAAAAAAAAAAATTCCAAAAAAAGACCATGATTACAGCTGTAAGTGAAGTATCAATAAATTCCAAAGGTTCAATATCATATAGTTTATGTTTTCCAACTCCCATGTGATAGCATTAGAAATGGATAACAAAATCATAGCCAAAATTTAGCATATGTTTGAAAACAAAATAGCTTATTACTAAATTAACCTTGGGTTAAAAAGAAGGCAACTAAGAAATATTTGCAAGTGAATGATAATAAAAACACAACAAATAAAAATTTGTAGGAGACAGTAAACTACTAAGAAGTAAATATATAGCATTAAGTAAATTTATCATGAAATGAGAAAGGTTGACAACAAACTAGTTAAACACTCAATGTAATGGAAATAGCAAAAGAACAGAGAAATAAGATGATAAAGGACAGAAACTTAAAACCAGAGAATCCTCCTCCACAGATAGACAGATACAGCCTGAATGGAAAAGATTAACAAACCAGAATTTAATTCTTTCAAAAGGTTAATAAGATAGATCTTTGCTTTAAAAAAAGATGCAAATAAACAAAATACAGAATGAAAAAGGGAAAACCATAAAAAATTAAAACTGTAAGTATACTATGATCAACAATATGCTAATAAATTGGAAAACTTACAAGAAGTGTCTTAAATCCCAAGAGAAAAATAAAACAGCAATGGTAGTCAAATATTTTCCCTAACAAAACCCTCAGGCCCAGATGATTTTATGTTTATTTTACTAAACTTCCAAAATATAATCAACTACGACCTTATCCAATTGATTCCGCTCACTGGAAACAGAATAAAGGTTACTCAGTCCATCTTATGAGGGCAATTTAATCTTGATTCTAAAATCAAATAAAGACAATTATAAAGTAAGAAAATTTAGGGCTACATTCATTTATGAAATGTAGACATAAAAACGCCAAATAATCCAACAGTATATTTTAAAAAATACATTTTGATCAAGTGCAGTTTATCACAGGAAAGCATGGAGAGTTCAACATCAGAAAATGTCAATATATCACATGACCAAAAAGAAAAATTACATGCTTTATCTCCATCAATACAGAAAAAGAAGTATTTAATATAATTTAATTCTATTTATAATGATAATCCTTAGTGAACAAGGAATAAAAGGAAACATCCTTAACTTGTTAAAACTTACATACCATAAACTACAAAGAATGTTACCAATAATGAAGAAATTAAATGCATTCATTTAAAATCATGAACAAGAAAAACTAGACCTCTAACTATCACTGTTACTCTTTTAAATATCCTAGCTAAATACTATGAGGAAAGGAAGCATGGAATTAGGAAATGCAAAGATTAGAAAGAAAGTGCTATACTTGGCACGCCTTACAGAGAAGGTAATCATCCAACTAGAAAAAAATGAAAGAAAAGAATCAACCAAACTCTCAGAACTAATATAAAGAGTTTAGCAAGGATACCAAATATACTATCAAACTACAAAAATCAATAGCATTTTCCTACACCAGCAATGACCACTTAGAAAACATAATCGAAAACACCATTCACGATGGCCACAAAAACTGTATAGAATCTAGAAATTAGCCTAACCAAGCATATACAAGACCTTTACAGAGAAAACTTTAAAAGTCTAATAAAGGATACAGAAGATAATCTAAAGAAACTATGTCTATGCTCTTGGATAGGACGACTTAATATAATGAGACGGCAATTATCCCTCAAATTAATCTACCAATTCAATACAATTTCAATCATATTTCAAAGTGGATTTTCTAATAAACTTATCCTAAATTTACATAGAAGAACAAAACCCCCAAAATAGCTAAATCAACCTTTAAAAAAAGTAAAGAGTGGAAGATTTGCTCTACTAGATATTAAAACATTCCTAGGGAAAAATACGAACAAACAAAACAAAACAAAAAACCCTATAGTACTATTGCAAGAACAGAAAAATAGACCAATGTAAAAGAACCAGAGCTCAAAATCAGACTGATGTAAAAAAATAAGAGCCTAATAGAGCATAAACATGGCACTACAAATTGACGGACAAAAGAGTACTTACTAATGTGTTGGGGAAACAGTATTAGTACATGCAGAAAAATAAAGCCATATCCCTACCTAACACGATATACAAAAGTAGACTCTAGATGTAGCTATATGTAACTTTTACATAAAACTATAAAGCTATGGGGAAAATGCAAAGTACCTTGGATCTAGGAACAGAGAAAGACTTTTTAAAAATTAATAACAGAATGGAAGAAAAATATGTGCAACTCCTAAAAATAACAAGGAATTATTATCTAGAATATACTCCTGCAACTCAACAAGAAAAAGAGGCCCCAAAAGAAAAATATATGGGCCCGGTGTGGTGGCTCATGCCTGTACTCACACCTATAATCCCAGCACTTTGGGAGGCCAAGGCAGGGAGATCACGAGGTCAGCAGTTCAAGACTAGCCTGACCAACAAGGTGAAACCCCATCTCTACTAAAAATACAAAAAATTAGCTGGGCATGGTGGTGTGTGCCTGTAATCCCAGCTACTTGGGAGGCTGAGACAGGAGAATCACCTGGGTGACAGAGCAAAAAAAAAAAAAGAAAAGAAAAGAAAACTATATGAAGCATAAGAACAGGCAAGTTGCATAAGAGGCAATCCTAGAAGCATACAACCATGCAGAGAAGCTCAAAATATTGGGAATAAAATAAAGTTAAATTAAAATAAGATATTGCTTTAAGTCTACAAGATTTGCAAAAACTAGAAAGCTAGAAAATGGCAAGTGTTGGTAAGGTTGAAGGCATACAGAAATATAGAAATCCTCATCCACTACAACCAGGGGGTTATAGACAGGTGGAGGCCATTCAGAAGGGCAATCTGGCTACTTAATCAAAGTAAAAAATGTATATCTTATGACTCAGCAATTCTATTTCTGAAAATGAGTCCAAAGAAATTTTCATGTAGGTCTATAAGAGAACATATAAGGATGAATATGTTCATCACTTTGAGAATAACCAGGTATTATAGTTTGGATACTTGTCCCCACCCAAATCTCATGTTGAAATATAATCCCCATTGTTGGCAGTGGGACCTGGTGGGAAGTGACTGGATCATAGGGGTGAATTTCTCATGAATGGCTTAGTCCCATCCTTTGGTGCTGTCCTCATGATGAGTGAACTCTTGTGAGATCTGGTTGTTTAAAGGTGTGTGGCACCTTGCACTGTCTTGGTCCTGCACCATGTGAGACACCTGCTCCTCACCTTCACTTTATGCCATGATTGTAAGCTTTCTGAAGCCTCCTCAGAAGTGCATGCCTGTGTTATGGTTTCTGTACAGACTGCAGAACTGTGAGCCAACTAAACCTCTTTTCTTTAAAAATTACCCAGTCTCAGATATTTCTTTATTGCAATGCAAGAACGAGCCAATTCAGAAAGTCAAATGTGGTAGAATATTATGCAGCTATTAGAAGCAATGGGTTAGAGGTACACGTAGCAAAATAAATATGACAAGTAAGTAAGAAACAGAATGATATACAGAAGGCATCACTATTTATATAAACTAAAAATTCATGTGTATAATATTATCATGTTTTGAAAGACACATTCAAATACACATCACGTTAATCATATTGGAATGCTTGCCTATGATGGGGAGTGGAATGGGGGGAAAAAACTGGCTAATTAAATAATTAAATAAAAGCAAGAGATAGCTTTTCATGGACCAATGATGATAACTACTAAGAACTGAGGAGCACATGATGAACTCAATGCAATACACCTGAGGTTAGAAAAATAAAACAAAAAGGCCACCTTTCCTTTTCAGAAACATGGGAAATAATCTTAGATATTTAAAAGGTGTTGTTGACCTCTTTAACTTATCGGCACTCATAGGTGAATGAGTGGTTCGGAACTCATGGTTCCAACACGTATGTCTGTATCCTTAGGCATCATGATTTTCATTTACAAAAAAAAAAGGAAAGGCGAGATGCCTGTGATCACACTGAACATCCCCAGTCCAATGCTCTTTTTATTTCATGTATTCTCATGTTGACAACCAGGAGTTACTAGCTCAAAGTCTGTCAGTGTGACAAATTATGTAGGCAAATTACATATGGCTTAAAGGGATAACACAAAAATGGTATCACTTTCTTCCCTGAAGATATTTAAGAAAGGATATTCATTTATCTACTGAGGCCTTGACACTTTAGTCATACATCACATTACAACATTTCAGTCAACAATGGACCACAAATGTAATGGTGGTGGGAGCAACAGACTATATACCACATAGCCTAGGTGTATAGAAGGTCTGTGTAAGTATACTCTATGTTGTTCAAACAATGATAGAATTGCCTAGTGAGGCACTTCTCAGAACATATCCCCATGGTTAAGTGATACATGACTGTAACTGTAAATGTGCTCTAATGAAGGGAATATCCTAAATATCCAAGACAGATCAGGTATGGTGGATCAAGTCTATAATCCCAGCACATTGGGAGGCTAAGGTGGGAGGATTGCTTCAGCCCAGGAGTTCAACATTAACCTGGGCAACATAGCAAGAACCTGTCTCTACAAAAAACAACAAAAAGAATTAGCCAGGCATGGTGGTGCATGCCTATAATCCCAGCTACTTGGGATACTGAGCCAGAAGGATCACTTGAACTCAGGAGTTTGAAGCTGCAGTGAGCTATGATTGCACCATGCCACTTCACATCAGCCTAAGTGAGACAGCAAGACCCTATCTCAATCAATCAACAAATCAATCAATATCAGAAATGTTCTCCTTATTATATATTCTTATAAAGTATAAATAACTAATTTACATTCATAAGAAAAGCATTGCAAGCTTAACAGATGAAGTAGCCAAAGAACATGAAGAGATAATTCACATAAGAGAAAATAAAAATGTGATGAGTTAAATTTCACTAGTTATGACAGAAATGCTAATTCTAAATGATATGGAGCCACTCTTTTATACTTAATAAATTTGCAAAACACTAAATAGTTGTGGTAAATTTGGTATGCTTATACATTGCTAATTATAATGCTATATCACTTTTAGAAAGCAATATGAAAAAATGTCAAGAACATATAAGTACGAACCAGTATCCTTTGATCCAATAACCCTATCTTAGAAGTTTATCCTCAGAAAATCAAATTTATACACATGAGAATATTCCCTGAGATTCTATCAATAATAGGAGAAAACTAGAAACACCTATATGTCCAATAATAGGGAAAAGGATTAGGTAAATTTAAGAACATTATATTAAAATGGACTATTAAGTAGATAAATAATACTATGGTTCCTATGTAGGTGCCTTTCACATATTAAATGTCAAAAAATTGGCTAGATCTGAAATATGGTGCCATTAAAACATTTTCAAGAACTGTATAAAATTATTTAACATAATAAATGAAAAAGTTAATTAACAGTATTAAAAATATGTTAAACACTGTAGGTATGCAAACAAAGATTGAGTGAGAACATAATGGAATGAAAATGGTAGCCTAAATGTAGAGTGACAGGATTTGGGGTAATCCTTAATGTTAAGATTTTTACAACCCTGGGATGTGCACATGTATCCCAGAGCTTAAAGTACAATTAAAAAAAAAGAAAAAGAAAAAGGAAACAAAAGACAATATAGAATTCCAATCAGTGGCTCATACTCGAAGAAAAGACCTTGACCTATATTTAAAAATGAAGTGGTAAATACACATTTATAAAGCGAAAAAAAAACTTTTTTATTGTGAAATAATTATAGATTCATAGGAAATTGCAAAAAAAAAGATTACAGGAAAGTCCCGTGGACCTTTTTGCCCAGTCTCCCAAAATTTAACATCTTACGATAAGTATCAAAACCAGGAAAATCATATTGGTACAATCCACAGATCTTATTCAAATTATACCCATTACACATGTAGTTATACATGTACACCATGTACAGTTATAAATTGTGTGTGTATGGTTACACAAAATTATATCACATATATAGCATTGTGTAACAATCACCACAATCATGATACATACATATATACCACAAAACTCCTTTCTGCTATTACTTTATAGTCACACCCATTCCTTCTCCATCGAACCCTTGGCAAACACTAATCTGGTCTTCATCTCTACAATTAATTTTTTTTATTGCATTTTAGGTTGGGGGGTACATGTGAAGAACATGCAAGATTGTTGCATAGGTACACACATGGCAGTGTGATTTGCTGCCTTCCTCCCCATCACCTATATCTGGCATTTCTCCCCATGCTATCCCTCCCCAACTCCCCACCTCCCGCTGTCCCTCCCCTTTTCCTCCCCTACAGACCCCAGTGTGAGATGCTCCCCTCCCTGTGTCCATGTGTTCTCATTGTTCAACACCCGCCTATGAGTGAGAACATGTGGTGTTTGATTTTCTGTTCTTGTGTCAGTTTGCTGAGAATGATGGTTTCCAGATTCATCCATGTCCCTACAAAGGACGCGAACTCATCGTTTTTGATGGCTGCATAATATTCTATGGTGTATAGGTGCCACATTTTCCTTGTCCAGTCTATCATCAATGGGCATTTGGGTTGGTTCCAGGTCTTTGCTATTGTAAACTGTGCTGCACTGAACATTCGTGTGCATGTGTCCTTATAGTAGAATGATTTATAGTCCTTTGGAAATATACCCAGTAATGGGATTGCTGGGTCAAATGGAATTCCTATTTCTAGGTCCTTGAGGAATCGCCACACTGTCTTCCACAAATGGCTGAACTAACTTACACTCCCACCGACAGTGTAAAAGCGTTCCTATTTCTCCACATCCTCTCCAGCATCTGTTGTCTCCAGATTTTTTAATGATTGCCATTCTAACTGGCGTGAGGTGGTATCTCAATGTAGTTTTGATTTGCATTTCTCTAATGACCAGTGATGATGAGCATTTTTTCATATGTTTGTTGGCTTCATGGATGTCTTCTTTTGTAAAGTGTCTGTTCATATCTTTCGCCCACTTTTGAATGGGCTTGCTTGGTTTTTTCTTGTAAATCTGTTTCAGTTCTTTGTAGATTCTGGATATCAGCCCTTTGTCAGATGGGTAGACTGCAAAAATTTTTTCCCATTCTGTTGGTTGCCGATTCACTCTAATGACTGTTTCTTTTGCTGTGCAGAAGCTGTGGAGTTTGATTAGGTCCCATTTGTCTATTTTGGCTTTTGTTGCCAATGCTTT